>JAWWMK010049257.1:0-10226 GCA_035047105.1 Galeopsomyia nigrocyanea
TTACGAATCTTTTGATACCTCGTAGAACAGCGTGCACCTAAAATTGAGAGAGTGCACCCAGTTTGAATATTTGAAAACACTTTCTCGAATTACGCCAGTTTTTTTGTGGATTTGCTCATATGCACTTTGACGCGCGCGAAGTCTCTTGCGTCGTCGTTATAATCGATGCGTGAACGATAAAATTACAAAACATCGCTGATAATTTTTCCTCTGCGTAAAAATCGCGGCTATGACGTTCGCGAAAAGTCATCATCATTAAATTAAAATATTATACATCTGCTGACGTCAACGTGAAAATGAATCGCGCGCGAATATAATAATATGCAAAAGAGAGAATCTTAAATGCATTGTACACGCGCGAATTATTATTTTAGTGTTATTCATCGGCGAGAGAGGGAGAGAACAACAGAGCGCGTTGACGCAGAGGACACACACGCTGACCACCTTTTTGGTAACACTAGTAGGGAAGCCGATCAACGGGAGTTTTTACGATATATACAACGCGAGACTTGCGACTCGTGCACCGGAACCGCTGTGTGTTATATAGTGCGGATTTTCGGATCGCCGATCGAAGCCCCACTGATGCGATCTACACACACGCACTCGATCGCGAATCGTATCGTGTGTGTTTTTTTTTTTTTTTTTTTGCTGTCGCGCATGCGAGGAACACTTCGACGATATAATAATTGCCGCAGCTAAAAATCTTGATTCATCGGTGCGTATATGCTTACAGGTTCATTAGGCTTGCGGGTGACACGTGAACTTTTAGTAACGCGATACATCCGCTTCCTTGGGAGCTGCTTAGGTGGGTTTATGAAGCTAAGGGGTGCGCTTGCTTCTTTATTTTTATTACAGGCTCATCGCTCCCAAATTATTGCCAGCACGAAATTGGATATAGTGTTTTGATTGAGTCATATTGCCTTCGGAGCTTAAATTAAATTTGTGAAAAATAACAATAATAATGATATAATCAGTATTTCCTCCAGTGAAAAATTTCCTCGATGAATCAATCTAACAACAGCAGCAGCAAGCGACTTGCATTGCAGAGGCTCGGTGCAGTTTGACGTTATCGATGTCAACAAGTTGATCATCATTGCCTCCGCCACCGACACAAAAGCCCGCTTCTGCTGCTGCTTCTGCTGTGTGATGTATATATAGATATATTGTATATATAGGTTCTCTCTCTCTCTCTCTCTCTCACTGGAGAACTGGATTTCGAAGAGCTGTTGCATGCAGCTGCGCGACCGGTTCGCTCGCCAAAGTTTCTTTTCTTCGTGTATGCTGCTGCTGCTGCTGCTTCGCTCTTGGACGCGCGCGCTGTAATCGGTACATATCGAGCCTTCAAGAACTTTCCAGTTTCGCTAGCTTCTCTCTCCGCATCTTCTTCGTCGCGAAGCCGAACGATGACGCTTAAATTGCACCGCACCCGGGCGACCTTGCTGATTTCAGTTTTTTTTTTTTTCGATGCTGTTGCGACGCTGGTTAAAGCTGCCCTGTATAGCGAGGCTGAGATTCCTTCGGCTATACGATCTGACAAATCTTTCGCGTAATAACATTGATATCTCATTCAACTTTTGTATGGATTTCAATGGTTTTTTGGACAAGTTTTGAATTTAAATTGAAGTTAAAATTAACAAAGCTAGCTACGACGTTGTTTATACGAAAATGTGTGAGCACTTTACGATATTACTATTACAAAGATAAGAACACGTTTCGCTCGCATTATGTGTGGCTTCAAAGCGATCGACGTGTATATAGTACGCCGCCGCGCTAAATCGGATGATAAAGAAACGACAATTTTCTCGATGTGACTTGACAAAGGCCGATATCGCCTTGTGCATCCGTATATCTCGGACTTGTATTATAAAACACGCGGCATGAATTTATCGGTATATATAAGGACTCGAGTGCAATTGCACCATTGAATATGCTCTCAATTGAATTAGCTGCATCGTCCATTGAAGATATACACACATGCATATAGTATTTATAGAAAGTCAAGGTGAATAATATTGGACTTTTATGAAATAATACAACGTCGCGCGCTTATATAGCATTCACGTCTGACTATTGTGTTCGGTTACTACTTGATAACTCTGACAACGCTCAATTACGAGATCGACGCGCCGTGAATCAAACTTTAATTGAGGCGTTATACAAATGTCAGTTATCCTCTTTTTAAAGTATATACTTCGAGATCGTGTTTTGCGGCAGAAATATTGCGCATCAATTGAATAATCACGTGGATGAACCGAAATATTTCATCGTATTAAAAACACACACTAAGTACATACACACACAAGTTAATTAATTCATCGAAGTAAACAAAATAATTCAACATTTTGGTAAATCGACGGCGATAATCTCCCATTCCCGACGCGCGTGTAGATCGGCTTATGTATAACATACACGCGCTCAAGTGCGGTTTATGCCTGGCTGAAGTCTGTCAAATAAATTTATACCGCGATGTCGGTTAACGACATATTCAATGCAAATCCTGTACGTTTGTTTGTTTATTTATTTATCAAAGTTTGCTAATTTTGTCTGTCGAAGTTATAATGAATTTAAAAAAAATCTTCAGAAAGCTCCTTAATCCCGTGCTTGAAATTCACTGCGTGTAAAAATTTCAGCCGAAAGCTCTCTTAATACCTTGAACAGCGGAATGATAAAGAAGAAAAATATTACACGTCTGCCGTCTTGAATGAAGCGCAGCTGCACTCGCGGCGTGTTTGAATTTTGAAATTGTAAAGCGAATGGAAGCTGCATTTTTAAATTTAAAAAACGTGGTGCGCGGATGAAACGTTAATTATGCATAACGTTGAGAGCCTCGCTGCCGTGCTCGCTTTTTCGTAATGCTTTTTTTTACATCGGTAATATCCTGCAAAAGAGTATTAACTTTTCATGTATTTTTTTAATTTTTGATATTAATCCTCGAGTAAATCATAGTTCTAATTCAAACTTATTTATCGTTTTGAAAATCCTCAAGCTTGAAAGGTCTCCAAAGTTATGTCAATATGATCGCAGCTCATAGGGGAAGGTGGGGCAAAATGGCTCTCGGGGCAAAACAGCCCCGTATCGAGTTTACTATGAAGAACGATACTATAAAATCTAGATTTTTTTGTATATCATTAAAAATAACAAAACAAATCATTTGTATTATTTGGTGAGCTATAAAACATTATACCTTTCTAAAGAGCTTTGAGCAGTTAGGAGTCCAATTTCCCCCCATTGTAAGCTTTTTTCGTCCTAAAATGTGTATAATTATTTTTGTCTACCGTCCTTTGCTTTCCGAAAGATTATTCTCTACTTAGTGAACTACTTAGATTTGAGATCTCATATACAGAATTTTTCTTCATGTGTACCAAAATTTCCTGTGTTGAATTTTCTGATAAAATTGTACAGAAAAGCTGTTTTTCATTGAAAATTTACGATATTCAACTTCCTGTAGCTGACGTTCTATTCATCGAAAATAATCGCGTGACCAACCAAACAAAAGCTCTTAACAAGACAATGAATTTGCCACAAATTGCGTTCAACTATTAAAATGGATTTTTAAAGTGGAAAATGGTCTCGAAAAAAATTTGGACTGGTAGGATTTTGTAGGATTTGCTTCACTGAATCGAAATACGGGCTCTAGTTAAGTTTAAAGTTAAGGGGGCCATTTTGCCCCACCCTCTCCTATAAGAAAGGGCTAATATCTCGGTCTGCATAAATAACGCATGGCATGGAAGTGTTGGCGTATGTATATAATGTATACGTGCAGCATCGAGCAGCTTGTCCTTGAATATGAGCGTATATTGCTCAGCGCGGCGACGACGAGTTTGCTGCTGCTGCTGCAGCAGGCTCGTGTGTGCTATAAGGTTGATTGGCCGGCCTTGAATCGCGCACAGCGCAGATGTTTAAAAGACTCGCGCGCTCGCTCTCGCCCCGCTTAATTACGCTCTGCAGTGTATATGCGCGAGTGAAAATATAAAGAGGACCAGTTCGCGCCAACCATACCGCACCGTTGCAGCCGACGCAGCCGCGGCTAATTGATCGTTGTGTATTGATTTGCCTGCAACGACGACGTCGATAGCCAAGGCATATATACGCCGCGCTGAACGAATCGTTCGCGCAAATTCCGCGCGTATTTTTCAATGCCGGCTTGTATTGTACTTGTTTGCCCGTGTGAAAGTATGCGCGCGCGCGCGCGCGACTCGTGTGCGTGCTGTAAATTGAAGTTATTAGTATTTAAGAGACACGCTAATGGCTCGAGCACTTGCAAAACTCGAATGCAACGCGTGTCCGCGCGGATGAACAACATTTTGACAAATCGCGGTGCGCGCGCCCTGAGATTTTAACACGCGATCGAACGCGCGGGTATTGTGCGTTTTTTTTCTCTCTCTTTTGTCGCTTGTAAATCGACGATGCGTGTGCAGTGTTCTTGAAAAGACAAACGGGTACTCGCGCGCGCTTGTGGTTCGCGAGCTTGTTGACATTTCTCACGTTAATATAAACGACGCGCCTCGCGACAGAAACCAAAATTCATGTATGAGCCGTCAGCTTATAAATGCAAGCGCGCGCGGCGAGTCGTACAAATTAGCCGGTTGAAAGTCATATTTACAAATGTTGCTCGTATAAGGACGACAGACAGAAGAGGAGAAGAAAGGAGAAGCAGCGAGTTGCACATACACACACGCACACATTGCACGTGCAAAGGGGGCGGAGGACGACGTTCGCCTCTTTTTGTTTTTGTAACTCATCTTGTTGCAAGATTTTCGCCTCTTCATCGTCATTCGCGCGTTCCAAAAATAAAGGCCTCGTCTTTGTTCGCGGAGAGCCGCTATTTTCGAATATGGAAATGAATCGGGCGACAAGCCCTAAGCCTCCGCTCGCGAGAGGGTGAGCAAGCGGGAGGAGCTCGCGCGAACCATCATGTAAAAATAGCCTTTTATCCTTTCAAAGTGCAGTTTTTATTCGGCAGCGAACCAGAGAGGACTTTAAAAGCTCGCGCGTGCGGTACACTACAAAAAATTTTTCTTAAATTTGCTGTATTCTTAAAAAAAAAGTTCTTAAATTTAGAAAATTTTACTCAATTTAAGAAAAAAGTACTTATTTTAAGAAAATTTTTCTTAAATTTGCTCATAAAAACAATTTCTTAAAATAAGTAAAAAAATTTGTAGTGTACAGCGAAAAATTTACGCTGTAAGACTTGATCAATGCGAGTGTTGCGTATTGAGAAGGAGCATGATTTATCAGCGGAAAAATGTCAAAAATCTAAACAATGTTGAGAAGATTTTTCTCAGTACATAGTACTGAAAAATTATTTATATTGAACTTTATTTAATGCTTTGCAATTACATGATACAGAAATATCGTTACAACTAATGTCACACCTAACTTTTAATATTTTGTGATAAATCTCGGTGAAAACACACAATATTATTTTATTTATTTTTACGTGGGTTTCCACTAATTTTTATCTTTAAATCTACAGTTTTGAAACTTTGCATGTGCATTCTCTTATACGGGAACAACAAAATTTCAAAGCCCTGTCTCACTTCAGTTATTTTCTAACTCGTGTTACATGAAAATTGCTAGTTATTTTGTGCGTTTATTATGGCAAATGTTTCAGGAGTCTTTCAAACACAATAAACCTTTCTTGAAGAGACTCATGAAAAGCTCATTTCAGGAATAAGATATAAAAATCTATTTCAAATTATACATTTTTTATTATTTTATGTTATTTCATTGGAAAGATACATTTTTGACGAAAAATTTTTTAGTAGATTTTGTGAGGCTTCCTTCGACTAATAAATTGAGTTCCATCATAAAGGATTTGCTGCATTAGGATTACTTTTGCCATGAAAATCTTTATTATTGTAAAGTACAGTAATTGATTAGAATTTTGTAATCTTAAAAGGTGGAATGAAATAATTGTAAATTTAAGTAGAATCCCGCTAAGATCATATAATAAAGGAATACCGTTACAACTATGGCAACACTTCAGTTATAATAGGTATTTTTTGTGACGACTCTTTGTAAAAATCGAAAAAAGTTATACACTGTAACTGTAACGTAACTTCAGAGTTGCCCAAAAATACTTCATTTTTATTTGAGGAATCAACAGTTAATTAATTTTTTCGAAGTACTCTATAAATCTCAAAGAAAAATACCACACTAGCAATTGAATGAAAAATAAGAAGAAATTCGAATGAATATCTCAACTGAAACATAGAAATTGCCTCAAAATCAGAAATCTGTGAGCTCCTTTCATAAATTGAGTCTGAAAGATCAAACAAAAAATTAGTTACGCCAGTTTCCAATAGTTTAACATAAACTTTTGCAAACTGATCCTTCAAAAGCGAGTCATCGCGAAAAAGTTGTACATTGTATCTATTAATCGTACAATCTTTATGTAAGACCAAATTTGAATTTTTCTGAACTCCATATTTTATGCTATAACAATCATCGATGCATGCAATCTTATCATTATCTTTCATTAGCTTCAAGCAACTTTGAAAATTACTTTCTATCTGAATTATTGCTCGATAGTCAGGAATAACAGAATAATATTGCCAATAATATCGTGAGGTATGAATTTCGTAACCATTTTCAATTAAATCAGACAAATTCTCATATTTTTTGTGAGAAGGTTCAATTGTAAGTAACATTTCCAATGTACTTTGCAGATAAGTATTAAAAATAGTAAAACCAAATAATACAAAAATAACAATTATTCTACTCGGATTAGTTTGTGCTGTATTAATCATAGAGGTTCCAACCGTTAATCTCAAAATATCAATAGCCATGTCTTGATAACTGACTACCAATAAGTAAGATAAAAGGACAGTAGTTGCGACAAATAGCAGCAGAAAGCTAAGCCACGTATAATATGGAAGAATGGTTGCTATATGTTCATGAATCGAAATTATTTCTTGTTCTTTTTGCGTAACAAAACATATCCCCGAATGAAAAAATAAATTAATTTCATTTCTCCACAAACCTCGTTCGTAATCTGCGCATAATAGACACTCATATGTACCTCGCAACACTGCGGATGTCACGTTCGTAGCCTTCCCTGATAATCCGTCTATTTCGCCGATTTCTTCAATAGAATATTTTGTTGGTATAATCTTAGCTTCTAATTTTCTCCAAATTATATCATTTATTTGGTAAATGATATCCGGAGATTCATCATCCGAGCCGTTATCGATGCCTTGCTGTTGTGTATATCTAGTGTAAGTAACGTTAGCTACTTTGACCGGGAAATGCGATAACTTTTCGGCTTTGTCCCAGTTCCATAGCGATTGACAAAGATCTTGGAATGAATAAATAATGTCTATTATAGATTATCATGTCTTAAAACAATTATTCAAACAATACAATTAAACTTTACCTTTTTGCCCATAATTCATAAATACTGTAAACGGATGGCCATTACGTTGTTTATAAGTTTCGATTCGTATCCAAGGTTTGGGAGCAAATGACGAATATGGATTGAACGTGTACATAACAATTCCATATTCGAAATGGTGGCATATAAAATTAACATTTTCAGCATTGAAATTCCACACAATGTTGAATAAATCAGAAGATAACTTGCAACTATCATAAAGATTCGCTATCTTTATAAAAAATATACTTTGAGAATTCCATATTGCTGTACTGGCCAATTGCTTGAAAAATCTTTGCATATAAATGAATTCTATTTCCTCAAAAACGAAACTTTTCTTTCCTGAATATTTTGTTGCATTTTTTGACAAATACATGTGCTTGTCTTCAAACTTGTAAGTTCTAGCATTCATAACTTTTTCAAAATTATAAAAATAGTGTGGCCTGGTTATCCTTAATTGCCGTAAAGAATATTCAAAACTACTCTGATTTGAAAAGATTAACGTGCGATAAGGACATCCTTTTAAGCATTCTTCCAACAAAGTATTCTGTTGATAAAAGTACATATTAAAAATTACTCTTTACACTTTCAAAAATACTTATATGCTATAAAATATTAACGAAATTTCTAATCTATAATGCTAAAACTAATATTCATGGAGCGATAACATATATCGCTCCAATTTTGGTTATAACAGCTCATGAGCGTATTATAAAGTCTTTACATTAAAAAAATCTAAAAATAAATACTGCTGACTTACAGTTAATCCGATCGAATCCCACTCAGAATTATCGACGTCATATCTTCCAATTATTTTAATTGATAAGCAGATTCGAGTCTTAAACAAATATGCCACGAACATAACCAGCGTTATAGTTTTCAATGAGAGCGCAAATGTAACATTCTTCATTGCGATTACTCGACATTTGCTGTTCAATATGATATAAGAGAAACATTTTTTTGCTGTCAGTTTTGCCGTGGTCGTAGTTGCACTGACACGATATTCCACAAACTATTTCGAACTTCACATATTAAATAATAAAAAAAAGGCTAGAAAATGTAATAAAAAAACTAGAGGCAACTGCACCTAGTTCTCCTATCTATTTTGCGTCGGCATAATTTTTAAAACGCAGCACTGTGTAATTTTCAAAAATAAAAGTTGCCGTCGGCGTTCGTAGGGAATCTCCAGGGAGTCACATCCACTCCTTATTTATTTTTTCAAACAGTGGCAAGGTCGTACAAGCCGAGAACCACAAAGTAAACTACGAATAAGTGAAAAAAAAAGCAAACAAGAGTATAGAAATTGCGTCGCACAGGAAAAAAAAATCGTTAAATCATCAATCTGAGGAAAAGGTTCGAAAAAAAAAAATTCTCGGTTTTTGTTCTCTTCTGGCGAAGGTTGCAGCTGGCGCGCATGTCCTCTCGTTTAAAAGCCGCTCCAAAAATAATGAGCTCTGGAGTTATATAGCGCGTGCTAGCTTGCGTATGTGTGTGTGGCAGAAAATAAACGCTCGTTCGCGCGCGAAAGAGAGAAAGAGAATGAGAGACAGGTGCATCGAACGTCGACGTCGCTCGTAATACGAGATCGATCGATCGGCTTCGCGGAACCTACACCCCCGCACGCGTACGTATATACATACATACACCATCGCGCTCCTTGCATTTTTTTTTCATTCGTGGAATAAACTCCCCTCTCCCTTCGTTTTTCAGCACTTGCGAGAATGATCAGTGCTTTTTTTTTTTTTCGTTCGAATCGCGCGCGCAGAGTTTCGATATTATTAAAACTTTGATTGAGACGCGATGATAAACAGTGTTTGCACGTTCCCGACGGAATGCCGAAGTAATATCTGCAGCTGCAACGCCTCGTAAATTATCTGCGCAGAGCGAATGAAGACCTCCATTGTTCTTTATATGTATATTGATTAAAAGGCGCGAACTTGGTATTTTATGCGATATTGATATGGGGGATACCATCGCCCTTGTGGCTTTCGTTCGATATTATCGACGAGCGTATATTTTACTTCGTCTGCTCTGCGCGCGTTATTTATTTGTACATATAGCGTGATTCTCTACTCGCTAATTAATGACTGATTAAAACTCGTTTCGCGCGTTTATTAATAACTCGCTCGGCAACAACACCGTTCTAATTTTAGCTGTTTGGTTTGAAAACGGCGATTAATCAAAACTCGCGATGATGTTTTCGCACATTTCAGGGCTGCTCGCGATACGATGCGACGAGAATTTGCGAGAAAAAGAGAATTATAATCTTCATGCCGCGTAGGGATGTAGCGAGCTTTTTCAACTGCTAACATACTTTAGTTAATGAAAACGGAGAAAGAGAGAAGGAGACCGGAGAGGAATGTAATTGACATCTCTCGCCTACTTGACAGTGAACTTAAACTTCTTTGCTTTTTTTTTCGTCTTCTTTCGTTCAAATTTGCCAACTTCTGCACTCATTCTTTCCCTCTTTTGCTCGTCGTCGGACTTGCGCGCACACGCAGGCACGTGACTCACCTCCCTAACGCAATTACCGTCGTGGCGGCGGCGGCGGCGACGTCGACGCCGCGAGGAGGAGAGGCGATAGTCGCCTCTTATTTGTCACTGCCTCGCTTCGTATTTTCCTCTGCGTCATATTATTCGCGATTGGTTTTCTCTCTCTCTCGCGTTCAGCCGTGGAGACTTTTTATGGCACTTCTTTTAACTATATCTCGAAAGAATAGTACATTACGTACCAAGGGCGTAAAGGGGGTCTTTTTTGCAAGCACCCGCCGAGATCAAAAAACCCCTTTAGCCCATGGTGCGTATTATACTTTTTGTCACGCATGTATTGATTTTGCGATTTTGCGTGCAT
>JAWWMK010049268.1:0-10225 GCA_035047105.1 Galeopsomyia nigrocyanea
TCCGGACGGGGGGCATGTGTCTCACCGAGGGACACATGCTTTTTTTGACACAAATGGGCATGTGCCCCGTTTTCCAAGAAAACACGTGTTCTTTTTCAACCGGGTAGGCCGGTCTGTATAAATAATCAACGTGCGAAAGACTAAGTCTAAAGATCCACAATTAATGATCGCAGATTAGAGTATTTTTATATTTTATACTGGAACTGTTACTGAGAAATAAATACTTACGAGTGGCCCAGTTCGTGAACAGTTGTAATTAGTCCATCAAAGTGATCGTCATCTCTAACGTACACAACGTTTTGCATGTCGCTGCAAATCTCACCTTCGATGGCATAAACTGCATTTCAAGTCCCATGACTTATTTTATTCAATTTAATTTCGTCAAATACAGTTGTCTTGATTAACTACCTACTACTCCGCTAATCCCGCGGCTGGGTCCGAATAAACTGAAACGACATAAAAAACAATTGTTGTTAAGAAGCCAATTTAAACGTCGTTAAATTAGTTACATTGCTTTGATACTTACTCTACCATGGTGATGATTGTGTCATAATTATCGAAATTTGTACTCTTATAAAACTCTTTCTGGAAGTAACACTCATCATAGAAAAAAACATTACCGTAATTGATCTTACAATCTATAAATGTAGTTCAAGGCTGTAACGTAAATAAATCAGAAATCTTGTTTGATGTATTCCTTCGAAATTGATTCACATTTATTGCAAAGTAGACGTATTATTTACAACTTACCTCGTCAATAACAAGTCCGGTAACTATGATTTTTTGCTATCTTTAAAAAAATGATGAGTCACCGACATCCAGCGTTGTGATTGGTTGAGGTATGAAATGGCGCGAAAATTCAAATCTCTATATTTTGAAATATTTTTATATTTAAGCAGAATATGAATTTCTTTTAAATAACATGTTTTCTATTATCTCCAAGACTAATTAAGAATGAAAATGCGTCACTTAATTTACAAGACAAGTAAGCAGAAAAAAGTGCGCGCGAAGCGCGCTCGGAAGAAATAGTACATTTCTTGACGGGTGTGGAAAGGGCTAATTTACGAAACGAGCAAATATCGGCCCGAGCCGAAGGCGAGGTCCGATAGCGAGGTTCGTAAAAAGCCCTTTCCATACGATACAAGAAATGTAGTTTTTTGCACGATAGCCGGAAATGAGCGGCGAAGGTGCGATTTGGAGGTTGGAGTGCAGAAAATTATGTTGGGTATTATCATCTTGTCGTTTTACATCGAAGATGCTTTTAATTTCAGCATCAGATAATTTATTATGAACTTGTATAAAATAATCATGAAAATTAATAAAAATCTACGCTAGTCTTTATCCCACATAAGAAGTTTATTAATAATTCAATATTATCAAAGCTATAAAAATTCTATGAGTTGGCAAAGAAGAAATGCGAAAAATCATTTTAGCTCAGAGCTGAATAGCGAGATACTTTATTCGCAACGCTCTGAAAACTATTAAAGCTCAAAATTTGTTGGAAATGAAGCTTTCGCAAAGACTCAAGTATAGTTACATGAAATTATTTGTGATTATCTTCGTGGTGGTAGAAATCTTACAACAATTTTCAATTTGCACATTCAGTCGACTTTTTTTGTTACTGTTTTTCTAATCTTTTTGAGATAACATTGTACAATGGCAGTTGGCAGCATTTTTTTCATGATTATTAGAATTATGTAATCATATAATTTAGCAAAATATATCATTGTTCCATTTCAACATTTCGTCTATCCGAGCAAGCTAATTTACATTGAAAAAAAAGCATAGATCACTTAATTAAAACCGAGCATTGTAAAAAATTGTCAAATTGAAGCGCGCATTGCTATATTTGACACGAAATAATGTAATCGCAGCAAAAAGCGCTACGGGGCAAAAAACCAGCAGCAGCAGCAGTTCGTTAGTATTATTCCAATGTTATCCAATGTAATATTCGCTAACAAGTATAATCCTAATTAACATTATCCATGAGCGAGAACAAAGAAATTGAAGCCTCAATCGGCGACAATACGAGAAAGCGTCAACGCGAGCATCACGAGAGACAAAAGCTCCGTCGACGGGAATAAGAAAGGCTCTCGCTCGCTTTCGTCGCGGGGTTAATTAAAATAACAGCTATATATTCCATCCCTCGCCGCTGCCGCCGCCGCCTCGCACTCGTCTAAGTCTGCTCGTAAAAGCAGAATAAGAGTCTAGCGCTAATGAAAGCGTGCCGCGTTCTCTCTCTTTTTTTCTTTCTCCCTTATATTCTCGTCGAGAACGATGAAACACCATCCCCGTCATAATACGTCGCCTCGACGTATCGACACGCCCCGATCGCAAAAGCCTTAACGGCCTGCTCGCGTTTGCGTTTATGGCCTATTTATTATTGTGCCACGCGAATATTGTGACACGCTCCGATCTGTTGTCCCGATATCATCTCGTCCGATTGGCTTGGCTTTCCGAGTTTGATTGTTATCGCGCATGCTGTTTATTATGGGATTGGCTATTTCTTTATTGTTCCTATTAGTCTTGCATTGGCTATGTAAATATTCTCTTGTATTCTTTTGGTTTCTGATTGAAAAATATTATTAAAAAATCTAAATTCGACTAAAATAATGCAATTGATGTTTTTCTGCATAATTTGTTAAGGTTGCATGATGTACTAAGTTTCTGCATAATAAGATAAAGGTGAATCTATGAAACCTCACGTTTTCGAGAAATTCTAAAAATACAATTTCGTTACTACCTTTTAAAGCATTATCTGAAACTTTTTCAATCTTTGACAAGAATTATTTTTTTTAATGTTTCTAACGAAAAACAAAGTAGTATAGGTGTTTCATTTTCATGTTTAAATTCATTATTTGTTATAAAAAGTTATATCAATGATTTTATGAATGTTTCAATCACCTAAAAACAGAAAATCTCAAGTTCGATAAATAGAGAGTATTCAAATAGTAAAATTCAATAATGATCCATTTATCAAAATCGTTTAGAGAAAAAGTGATAAACGAGAATCCAAATGTAAGTAAGAGATTAGCTGGGTTTCGCGCGCTCGACTTGTAAATTAACCAAGAGAGCAAATTTGCAAACAAAACGGAACGCGCCCGCGGAGCTCTATAAGCACTTGGACCCGAGCAAACAATCAAACACGAGCTAGTGCACCCGCGCGCGCGTGTGTCTATGTCCGTGTAATTAGGCAAAGCGCGCGCGTCACATTCATTTTCTTCCAGTCGATCGACCCTTCAATTTGCACAATTCACCAACGGAAGTCTCATTTGATAATTTTCCTCATATTCTCTCTCTCTCTGTGCGACGTATGAGTGTATTCCATTGGTATTTTGTGTGTGTGTGTGTGTGTGTGTGTGTGTGTGTGTGTGTGTGTGTGTGTGTGTGTGTGTGTGTGTGTGTGTGTGTGTGCTCGTGACACTTTTGTACACACAAGTGTTCATTCGTCGTTAATGAGATCAGTGTTTGCGTATTCACATTTTTGTAGTCGACGTTTTATGATAATGAAAGGATATGACTATTTTGATCGTAAAATAAAATTATTAAAATTACAAAGGAATTAAACCGTATAGATATAGAAATAAAAAGCAGGAAATAATATCTCTATATTGTGCTTTAAAATATAAAACATACTGGTTGCAAAGATATTTATCAATCACTATTAGCAATTGTATTCCACGATGTTTTTTTTTATTTTTTAGCCATGAATGAGTAGAGAGCACAGCTTTTGTGGCTATGAAGAATTCTAATTACACAAGCATTTTATTTGAAAATTTTCTTCCGTAAAAACTTGTATGTTATTATAAATTCTACTTTTCAAATGAAAAATGGCATTTAAAAGACATCAGTAAACAATATTCTACTGAATATCTACATCTGAATAATATAAAATAGCTGAACCTTTGAAATATTGACTCTGTATCGTAATTTCAGAGATACCAACAGAAAGCTGAGATCAAATCCTTCTGTTTCAAAAAAAAGTTTGTCAAAAAACTTCGATCCGTTCATAAGTTGTGTTGATTTAAATTTTTCATACAAAATATTTAATATAGCCTTGATATAAAATTTGATAGTCGCGTTCGAAAGCAGCCAAGAACAACGTTTATTATCAGAACAATGCGACCTTGCCAGGCAAAAAAAACACTGCCAATTTATTGGCAGTTAGCTTCCTCTTTACATTTGTTGATTCTCATTAACGTATATTTAAATTTTTTTTATTAAAAATTTTTTTGTTAGGTAACCCTATATTACGTATATTCACAATATTTACGACATCGTGGGTACTAATGAACCGAATGACTTGTGCAACAAACTCGGTTCATAGTATAATAAGCAAGATCTGTACTAAATTTCAGATCGGTTTGACTAAAATTACTCTAGTTATTGTAAAAACTAAAAAGGCCTATTTTTAGATAAAAATATATTTTTTTCGATAATTACGGGACCCAATGACTTGAAATTTGTATGGCATTTTACAAATTATGTTACACAACTTCAGTTAAAATTTTGAAAGAATTCATTGAAAATTTTCCGAGATATAAAAATTTGCTTTCCTCTATGAGGAAGCAAAAAAAAAATTTCGATCACTTCACCGTATTTTTTCAAAAATATTCACGCCACACCCGTGTACTCGAATAGCAATACACTGAACAAGCGTAAAAATTGTCTGTGTACACAGCGTCAACTCGCACGTGCGGCTATATCTGAAAAAAAAAAAAAAAAAAAAAAAACGAGAACTACGCAATCGATCAAAGTTTATTTAACGCGTAATCTCACGCTCGTTCATTCATTCGCTCGTATATTCATTCATTGTACAAAACTCGATTCTTATCAAATTCGGCTTATCGTCCTTATCACAAGTCGACACGTGTGTGTCTTTTGCCTCGCCGTGGCAACAAACAAAAATTATTGCACAGTCATTAAAAACAATACCCAACGTTCGCTCCGAAAAGTAACTTCGCTCGTAACGTACCCACAAGTGCGTTTCCCTTTCGGAAAAAAAAAACAAAAAACAGTGTAAACAATTAAGAGTTAGAAACAGAGCCAGGTTAAGCCAAACGCGCTTGAACACAGCCATATATTAGTGCAGGCCAAATTTTGCGCAAAGTCGAGAGAGTTGCAACGCACACAACATCGTGGATGCAAGTTGTGGTAGCGTTGCGCGGGCGTATTTGCCGAGTAATTATTTTGAGTACGGAGAGAGAGAGGGAGAGAGAGAGAACGCGTCGTGCAGGTGCCTCGCCACCTATAATATCGCTGTTTGCACAAGTCAATCCTTGCCCCGCGGCCCGCGTGCACGAGCTAGCAAGCAGCCGAGTTGTTACAACGCAAACAAAAGATCTCCCTCTCTCTCGAAGCCAAGCACCGAGCCACACATCGGGGGTTGCGCATTGCCCATTGTGTCAGCGCAAGCTCTATATACTATACTGTATGTGGGTATGTGTGTGTGTGTGCTGCACCCGACGTCCTCGTATATATGCTGGCCTGCATAAATAAGATGCGCGCGCTCTTTTGCATTTTATCGGGATGATGAGCTTGATTAATTATTCTTGCGTAGATGATCGTTTTTGTTAGTTGGGAGGGTACTTTTTCTTTCTTGTTTTTCTTGATCGACAAGTTCATTTTAGGGAAGGATGCAAGGATATGTATAATAACATTTTGGCAGTGGATTCTTGGTCTTCTGAAAATTCTTTAAAAGATTTTATTTGGGGAGGCTTGGCAAAATATCTTAAGTGTTAGAGTTAAGAAAAAATTTATTATTTCGTTATGAATTTTTTTCATTGATCCACGATCACAGGAAACTTTAATTCTTTGAAGAAATGTTACTCGTATAAAAGATGATGCAGTGAAATTGAATTATAGCAAAATAATTTAAAAAATATTAATATAGCATTACGTTGATTGATTATAAATAATGGCATAAAATGTACTGAAAAAGAAAAGCTTATCTCGCCTAACAAGCTAATTGACGAGATTTACGCATTTCGAATCAGAGGTCAAATATCAATTGTTACGGACAATTTTCAGTTCACTCCAGAGAATTAACAATCCAATCAACCTATGCGTATATTTGCTCTCAGATCACATGCCCTCTTCACATCTCGCGAAGAATTTTACATGAAAAATTCTCAAATTCAAGCGAGCGAACTTTGACGACAAAGCTCGTAAGCGAAGAAAGTACGTCACAACCGTTAGTGCCACTCGAATCGTCGCGTGCGCCCGCGCGTCGGAAATCGCAAATACAAGAAATCTTATTACACCGCGAGCGTGCTCATAGAGCGTTTAGAAATGCTCAGCGATTTTTGCCCTGAAAGAGTTCTCTTTTTACTTGACTTCCCAACGTGCTGCTCGCTCGCTTCACTGACTTTAGAGCTTTTCTACCGCGCGGCTCTTGAGAAAGAGAGAGAGAGAGAGAGAGAGAGAGAGAGAGAGAGAGAGAGAGAACTACCGCGCTCTGCCACTTTGCCAGTCAATGTCTCGAAATTCCCGAAACTCCCTCGCGAACACATCCGACTCTCCTTACTCCCTCCCCTTGACTTTCGTTCTTTCTTTGCGCGACTGCGACGACAACGACTTTATTGGCATTAAAATCACGCGACCCTTGGCTCACTTTCAGCTCTCGCTTTTTCTTTTTTCTCGAGTGCAATTTCATGAGATTTTTCATTATCGCTCGAGATTTTTTTTTAATATAGCTGGTTTTTTTTTCAAGGGAGCTTTTTTGATTCTTCGATTTGTTGGTAGTTAACTCGGGCACTCGAGCATATCAGCCGATCATTAAAGTCATTGTTGATTTGACGATTGTGTTTGTAAGAATATATTACCGATGAATGTATTCCCAGTGGAAGATTAAATTGCACAGATCAAAAATCAATTAAAAACGTAATGTTTCGCTATTGTGTTCTGCCAAAGACGTCAAAGGTTCATATCCCTATTGAATGAATAAATAAGCTTACTAATTGATTAATTAATTAACACTTCCAAGGCCATATAGAATACTTTTATAAAACTCAAAAGGAAAAAAAAATCTGATCTAATTGTGTGATACCGAGAACAACGGATTTCAGCCAGATTACACTCATATTTCAAAAATTTCAAAAGACGCATAAGTAACGGCACATGTCCCGCCTAATCGGCTTGCAAATATTAGCCTGCATGAGTAGAATCGTGAATTTGTAAATACGACAACCGAAAACTTAATTCATGAACTTGAGCAAACAGTCGGAACCTCGTGGTGTCGAAGTTTTGCGCAATTAATCGATGAGTATGAATATATTGTTGTGTATTAGCCTTTTTAATATCCAACGCGACAAGAGAAGAAGCGTTGCTAGGCGATTTGTTGTTCTTCTTCGACGATTGTTTTGTTTAGTTAGTCGAAGTTAGAGCTTATGAGTAATAACACGTTTAACCTGATTTGTTCTCGATTATCAATAAAGTGTTCTGGTTCCTTCTTTCATATTAAATAGTTATTACGTTATTTATTGTTGATGTGAAAGTGTAACAATATGA
This sequence comes from Galeopsomyia nigrocyanea, assembly GCA_035047105.1. Classification (NCBI taxonomy): domain Eukaryota; kingdom Metazoa; phylum Arthropoda; class Insecta; order Hymenoptera; family Eulophidae; genus Galeopsomyia; species Galeopsomyia nigrocyanea. The sequence goes on from JAWWMK010049268.1 coordinate 7,510, forward strand.
ATACGTAATACACCTAGCAATTAATTTGTAGTTTCTTTTACATAATAAGTTTGAAGAACAATTACATTTGAAACCTTTTATTTTCTACGCACTATTCATTTATTTCTTTCACTTCTACACGAGTTTAACGAACATTGTTAGAAACAAACGTCATTTACCTTTGAAAAAGAGCATTCAAAAGAGTTTCATTGATACTTTCTAGTCGAGTGAGTGAAATTCATTCATGAATCATTCAAAACGGTGATCGAAAGACGTATGCGTATTTTGTTAAATAAATTACCAAATGTTTAACAGTATTTTTGTCATAATTATCGACACGATCATCAACATTCATTGAAAATATACGTCGGTAAACATTTTTCTTTCCTGTTTACTTGCAAAATGACATAATTGATCCAATATTGATACAATTCCCGGTGGAAACTTTAAGCTCGAGAACTTTCACGTGTGCCTATTCTTTTTTGGATTGAAATAACCGAATATAAAGAAATTTTTTTTTATCTAGATTGTTGAATTCCAATTGTGACTTGTAATCTTTACCGGTAAGCATATTTTCATCGACGGCACGTGTACAAGTGTTTCCATAGATGTATTATTGATTCGTTTTAGACAAAAAAAAATTATCCAATATTATTTGGCTCACAGAGACTCTTTGTGACGAAATGACAATAATTTATTCTATTGATAACGTAAGTCTAATAAAAATGATGAAAAAGCTCCGTTTATAACCTGTAAGAAAGTTTACCGTAAAAAAAGGTTGACTGGCCAGTTTCTGACCATTTTTGTCCGGCCATATATAAACTGGCCAGTTAGAAAGAATATTCACATGTGGAAAGCATAGGCTAAATTGTGAAAAATGGTCAGCATGTAATAGCTTATATAAACATAACCTCTCAATTGTTCGTCTGCTTATAATCGTTTTATGTACTTCTTTCTTATCGCAGGTCATACGGAATATTTAATCTACTTTTGTTTAATATTATTTACTTCATATTCATTGCAACTAATAAATACAATTATACGGGAAAAATTATGAAGAAAACCTTAATTACAAGTTCAGATAAAAATTTGAGTTATGATCATGCAACAGATTATGAACATTTGAATCACACAATTATTGTTCATTAACGTCTCTAAAAATTGAACTAAATAGTTTAATGTTGGAGATGGGCGCGCGAAATGAGGTTAGATTCCGACATCTCTACCGTGCCCGACTGACCACCAAATTTGTTTATTCTAATGAAATCACAATCAAAGTTAATGTTTTTTGGTTCAAAATTAATGTCTTTTTTAGTTTTATTTAACGGTTGAAAAACTCACATACACTGGAGTTCGTTAAATTAATGATTTTTCATTTTTATATTTCACCATTTTTGCCGACCGTAAATTTTTTTAGTGGGTTTTATGGCCAATTTATGGTTGGAAAACTGGCCAACTCACCCAAAAACTGGCCAGTTATGGCCAGAAACTGGTGAAATTTTCTTGCAGGGACACGTTGCAAATAAGTGTTATCGTGATATGCTTGTTTTCCCTTTCGGGATGCTCCGAAGAAATAAAATTGTTCTATTTTATAGACAGATTATTTACAATTACATTCGCAGTAAATCTATACAATGTACTGCGAACGTAATTAGAAATAATCTGTTTATAAAATAGAACAATTTTGTGTATATTTTATAGCTTCCTGAAGAGGAGACAATTTTTGTCTCGAAACGTTGAGAATAAAATAAACATGTGCTCCAATTGAGTATGAGAGTTCATTCTCTATACCTATCCACATAAGTGTTATCGTGTAAATATACTGAGTCTTTTCTTTCAATTATACGCGGTTAAATAATTCATATTTTCATTTCAATAAATTATCGATAGAAATACTCAGGTGCTGACGCACCAATCATGAAAGCTTCAAAATCTGTAAGTAAATTTACCAAAAAATTAGAAGGCACGTACTATTCGACGAAAAAAAAATCAATACCCAAAAAATATACATTTCAAAAATTTTATTTCAAATATCGACAGAAAAAACCATACAAAAAAAAAGCCAAAAAGCCAACAAGTATTAGTCACTTGTTCCACCGAGAGAACAGCATCAACGAAATTCGGCAAGGTCTCCTTCTCTCGACTCTTTTTTTCATCGTCCGAGATTGCGTGGTATGTAAATTAGCCGCGCTCGCGCGTTTCCATTCAGTCCGCTACACCTGGACTCTCTGCGTCGTGGCCTCCCGCTGCAACGCGCGCGTATATGGATGCCTTTCTCTCTCTCTCTCTCTCTCTCTCTCTCTCTCTCTCTCTCTCTCTCTCTCTCTCTCTCAGAACTCATCGACACCCGCGGCGGCGGCCGGGTGGGGCTAGAGTGTAGAAGAGAGATGCCTTTCTCGCCTCCGCAAGCGATCCTTCTGATTATTCCGCGTATATATACCGGCTAAAAGGGTTATGAAGAAAAAAAAGGAACGCAGAAAGAGAAGGCCCGGCTTGAAGAATGAAAGATCGGCAGGCGTTGCCAACAGAAACATCAAGATGACAGATTTCGCTTGCATTGTTCGCCACTAAAGAGCAATCGCCTACTTGATTAGGGATTCTTTCAGATTTAATGACCGGCCATTCGTTTTGTGTTTCTTTTTTTTTTCATCGTGATACGTCCCGCGTAGAAAAATTTCTATGGTAAAAATCGTGGAAAATTTTTTTGGTCAATCATTGATGGTTCATGGAAAAATTA
>JAWWMK010049279.1:0-10225 GCA_035047105.1 Galeopsomyia nigrocyanea
TAATATAGAATGATATCCCGAAGAAATTAGGAGCGTCGAGTCAATTTGACTTTTTTTAGAACCGGTGCCGAATTAATGGAGTTTTTTTTTGTGGAATTGGACATATACACACACGCAAATAGGGGGTTAATTTTGAGTAAAGATTTTCTCGGAAGCGCAAATTTGAAGCACTTCTTCGCGTACGGTTAAATTTATCATTGCGATATTATAGAAATGTGCCACCCACGATTTATAAAGCGAGAAACAAAGACAATCTCGGATCGCGTTGACCATATATATAAGCTCTCGACTTTCTTTTTCCAGAGAAACCGCACACCACCGAGTGTGCGTGCGTGCGCGTGTGTGTAGTGCACGATTGGCCTTCGGAGCTTTTTCAACAAGGTCAACCTTTCTTTATCGTCTGATCCGGACGTGAAAAGAAAGAGACGTAGAGCAATGAACGACGGCGCGTGGACCTTGGCTATACGTTCGAAGGGTTGGGATTTTTTTATGCTTCTTTGGTATGAGAGTGAAAGTCATTGATCCGTCTTAGCTGTGATTCTTTAACGTTTGTTTTGTCGAATTTTCGTAGGCTTGATTAATAATTCAGATAGAGTAATTAATGGGAATGTTTCGTGTTTGGATGTTAATGAATTTGTAAATACATTATCAATGTTCAAATTAAATTCGATTAATCGAAGGTAAATCTGACATAACAATAAGCAACGAACAATTGATTAACCAACCGATGGTAAGCCGAGGCTGCAGTGTTTATTGTTGATGTGCAAGCGCGCGCTCGCGAGTTGCGCGAATCGTCCGACAGATGACTGTAGCGCGGAGATATTCAACGATGATAACACACTTGTGTGGCTCTTTATCAAGCTCGTTAAAATGTTTTGAGTAGATATAACGCTGATGAAATTTCTCGCGATAACAAGCGTTAAATTGATTATCGATATCAATCGATTAGCCATATGCACGTGTCTCTTTTTTTTTTGCACGAAAATTGCCTCTTCTAATAAAAAGCTTTTTCTCAAATCCGTTCTTTATTGCATCTCTCTCGAGTGCACGCGCACAAAGGCTTAAGCGGCAGCTTTCCGCAATTTAGGATATCAAAGGCCTCGTGTGTCAACCTCTAAGGCTTTTGCGAAACAATTATTACTCAGCGCTAAATTGATAAGACAAAGTGCGCATCCTCTTTTCCCTTTGTTCCGAGCGCTGCATTCCGTCATTAACTCTCCTAGGTCGACAATTCGCATTGATGTATGGCAGGGGTTATTAAGATGTGAGTTGTCGAATGGAAAAAATTGCGAAAACATTGCAGTGGAATTATTCCACGCTCGAGTTGTTGTTGTTCAGTTTGTCGTTGGCAAACGTTGGATTTTTTTTTTTGACTTTTTTTGTGTGCAAATGTTGATGAAAGACTCAATCTGTTTCGTTTCTTACGCGAATGGATTTTTACATATTTAGGTGTGTCAATAACAAATTAATCGAATAGCCGAGTAATATCAAGCAAAATTCAAAATAGCAAACGAGTCCAAAAAGAAGAAACATCGAATCACCCAAACAAACGTTATAATCGCTTTCCAAAAATAGTTGTTTTTTTGTATGCATGTCCATCATCGAAGCCGTTAATCCGGACTTTGCATCAAATCCTCCGAAACACAAAAGAAGACAAATCTGTTTACCTTCCGCATATTCTCCGAAATAGAAAACGCACTTTGCTCTTATATATACTATGCTCGCGCGTCATATCTGTATAACAAGTTGTCGATGGAAAAACACTTATATTGCTCGCATACTTTTTCCCGATCTTATAAGTACATACGTACACATGTCGTCGTCGAACGACAGGGGAGAAATTTTCCGCAAAAACAGCGGCTATTAAACTGACGCAGAACGCCGCGCAAGAAGTTATCGCAGACCCCCGCAGCCCATACATATCACTACATATACGTATATATATCGAGTCTACGTTGGCCCTTGAACTCGTTCTCGACCGTCGATTAAAGCCGCTATATAGCGTGCGAACGTCTCGTAAAGTTTTAGAAGATAAAAAGCTTTCTTTAAAGCGTACACACTCGAAGATCGGATGTGAAATTGGGTCAAAGCGCCGACTGATGAAGAATCAATTTATACTGTTTTTCTTTGGTATTTTGTAATAAAGTTTGAATTTTGAACGAGTAATGTGGAAAATTTTTTTTTCTACGATACGACTTCTATTCTACATATGTATATGCGCGTTATATTTAGATAGTAAATGTAGGTAATCTAGCCTCATGGGATAATGAGCGGTGAATATAAATTACGTCTTTATTTTAAACGCACCACAGCCATTATACTTTTTTTCATATTATGTGTGTCGCGAGTCCTTGAAGAACGTATATTTTTATTCTACGTAAATAAATAGCCATCCCGTTAGAAGTCAAGTATAAGCATTCTTTTACATCATTAGAAAATTGAACGTAAAATACTTTCTCATAGTATAAGTACTTCAATTACAAAAACAAGTACACATTGACTTTTAAGAAAATCCATCTGGAAAAAAAAACTGCTGCTGTAAGTGAAGTATACTACAATGCGACTTGAATTTACAAAACCCGACTATTTCTAGTTTAAGCGTTTTCACGGACATCACTTTTTGTCTGTACATGCAGCGCATCGTAAATCAGAATAAATTTACCTTTCATTATTTAATAACGCTGCAAGGAGTGCAACATTATCATTTTTTCAATATATGATTGAAGTATACGAAGCTATATTATCAAATTCACGATTCGATTAGATTTATCAAATTTAAAACTCGCGGCCTTGTTATACGCATCTCTCTTTTTTTTAATCGATGAGTGAGTTAATTCGCTGAGAGATTCGATTGGCTTTTATTGACAATATCGCGCAAACAAAAGGATCGCAGATTGAATTCAAGTAATGAACAACGCTTTTTTAACTGACACCAATTGCGTTCTAATTCAATTTCATAAAAAATAGGTCGAAAGTATTTCAAGGCTCGAGAGTCATCCGAATTTTTCTCGATCTTTCTCTCTGGTTATAGTTGTGAAAACAAAGCAAAAAAACATTCATACTTTATAAATTAATCATCGTTTGTACGCAGAATTTCAAAAACACAAACGCGAGAACAATCGCGAGAGAAAAAAAAAACACAAAACAATAAAATTACTGGTTCGTAAGAACAGTACTGGTTCGTAAGAACAATCGAGTTTGACTACGTCACGGGGCATCTGCGGCACACGTGACACGCGCAAGAAAAGTATCCTCTCTCGACGCTCATTTAAATGTAACCTGTTTTAAACGAGAGAGAGAGAGAGAGAGAGAGAGAGAGAGAGAGAGAGAGAGACAAAACTCGGTGTGACGCAAGTCGTTGTCGTCGCTTCGTGTCAGTGTCAAGTGCACGAGAGAGGATATTACGTATGATTATATAGGTTTTCGATATTCTCGATTGCCTCTCTGAAACCTCGTTGTTTTCTCTCTCGATGACGACTCTTTGCGTTTTACGCCAATCTTCAGGTATTTTTATATGCTTATTCTACCATGAAAACGAAAAAAAAATAGTCTTTCATTTTTATATCCGATGAACGTAGACTTTATTCTCTTCTTCTTGCAAATGATTTGATTTGATATTTTTTTTGTGTTTGAACGTTAAAGTTTGTTTGCATCGATGTGATTGCATTGCTGCGAGCATGCGATACTCATTCAATCTAAATGAATTGATATAAATCTCGGCGAAGATTGATCTTTTTTTTTTCTCGATCAAAAGGTCACGATTCAAAAATCACTTTCTCGATCTACCGATTTCACAAGCTCGATACTATTTCGCCTTCGACGTTGTCTACATAAAACAATAGTCGCAATTACGTAAACCTCAGTATATATAAATTCAATTAAAATCTGACCCATAAAAAATGTGACATTATCTATCAGCTCGCTGTCACATAATAACTGCGCGCGCATAAAAACAGCCGCTGTCGCAATATAGGAAATTTTCCTCGTCGCGGATGATAGCCACAAGATAAAAGTTGCATCGTCTTCGCTCTTTGTTTTCATCTAAATTTAGCTTAAAGAAAAAAAAAAGTACTTATGATAAGAGTGTCGAAACAACGATTTGTGTTGTTTATCGAATCGCCGCTCACATTTCGGTCGTTGGGGGTCTGATAACCTTTTCTCGCTATTATCTCATGCCTCTTCTTCCTCGTGCGCACAAAATCCGTTGCCTCGATGCGAATTGCGTGGATGAAAAGCCGATTTGCGCCCTGACGTCGTTCGTTTGACATGCACCTGAAAAATAATTACGTTAACGAGAGTTTTCGTCGAGTTTTTTTTTTTTTTTTTGGGATTATGTAACGACGAAGAAGCTGGATTATGCGTGCTTTATTGAAATACAATTGCAAGGAGAAAGAGAATGTGCTCGGCGTTTTCGTCGTTTGTTTACGTGAACTTTCAATCAATTAACATACAATAAACGTCAAATATATATAATTAACTGTTTTGTACGTTTTATTTGGAACCACCGCGACGATGGATTGCATTGCGTTTCCTGTCAATAGGCTTGACCCCCTTTCTCCGATTAAAATATTGTACGTAGCCAATGCGTTTTGAGAAAAAGAAAGAGTTAACACCCTGTTTAAAAAATTCGTGAACCATATAACCTATAGGATTTGACGCTCAAGTAAAACCACTTATATTTCTTGAAACTATTGTTTAATGATTATTATAATCATATCAAATGGTACATAACCATCACTAGTTATACGTCTGAGACAAACCCCGACAAGTTGTCTATATGTTAACTACACTTTATTGATGCATTTAAAGCGTAACGCTCTTAACCCATCAAATTTGTGAAAAATTCGCGAATTATTCATGAGCATTTCTAGCAGGGCAACGATTTTTATTTCAGTTTGATTATTGCATACTTTCGACAATTATATCTCTAGGTGATTAATTCTCTTCAACTGTCAGAATGTTCTAGATATACGCTGGTGGAATTTTTGATAAGTGTCATCGATGAGGATCGATCGGCTTTGATAACAAATATGTAGATAAATAAAGTTTCTTTAATCTTTCGCGTGATAAAAGTAAGCTTCTCTTATTTCCTCGTCTTCGACTCGGAAAAAAGTAGCTTGGAAAAATCGTAGCTTACCCGCAAAATATTTGTTTTCAAGATGCAATATCCCACCCTTGGCGTATATAGTTTTTCCCAAGTACAGCCACTCCTCGAGCGAACTTCAGTCTGAAGAGAGCAAAGAGAGGGATGTTATGTACGTCGTCGCGACGCAATTCCGTTAAGTAGCAACCGAGGAAAAGCACCACACTAAGTTGCGACGACGACGGCTCTTCCCCTAATAGGCTCGTGTTTACCATGTCGCTTAACACATTATATATGTGTAGCGACCTGCAAGCTGTAAATAATTGCATCTAATTAAAACTTGCACACAGCATTCGTAGATTAATTAATACGCAGGTTTAAAAAAATATTCTGTTTACGTTCCGTCACGGGCGCGAATATGGACGTAGATTATTTGTATTACAGTTCAGATTCGAGTACAAGACAATTTATCTCACGTCAAAAATAGCAGATAATCAAATTGGATGCAGCGTATGAGTATTAGTCTGAAAACTACCAAGTATTTTTACAATACTTGATCAGTTTAAGATCGAATATGAAAATCCACATGCCTTGAATTGTTGTGAACAATCATTTTACACCTTGGAGTATTATTAAACGTCTGATTAGACTTTTTATCGCAATCTAATACTATTTACGGCCCAGCAAGTTTTGTTGGGATTTTTTATTAACTTTGGAAATTATGAGCCGATGAAGTGACAATGGTCAAAATTTTGGTTTGTGGCCCTTTTCGACAACCTATGATATTGCTGCCCTTTCGGACTTCGTCCAACTTTGATTCGTCTTTCTATCGTATTCCAACGCTATACTCAAAGTGCACAGCAAGTTTTGCCGAGATTCTATTTTGCGTTCGAAAATTATGAACCGATAAAGTCGCAATGGTCAAAATTAAAAATTTTGGCTCGTTGTGTTTTTTAACAAACATTGAGAAATTAATGTTCACAACAATTGAAGACTTGTCGATTTTCGTATTCGATCATACACTGATGAAGTATTGCATAAATTTTTTACAGTACTCAAACTTATACTTATACATTATCCAATTTGACTCTGCAATTTTTGATGCGCGATGAATTTGAGTAGACTTTGAATTGTGTAAGAAATGATGACCGAATATGTATTTTAAGAAACTTCAAAAGTGCCAGAGTGATATTGAAAAAGTATGAGTAATAGTTCCGGTCAACCTACAACACACACACACACACACACAAACTGTATTTTCGATCCATTAATAAAATCACAGCCACGAAGAAGAAAAAAACTGCGCAGTACGAGCTGAAAATCGTTCGTGCATGTAAACACAGCCGCACGATTCAGCATAGTAGGAGGGCCAAACCTCTTTACCTTGATTGCAAAGGTCGAAGATTGTTACCTGGTCATGCATAGACGCAGATTATACCATGCACGTCGTACACGTTCCAACTGCTAGTATTGATGATGACGATGATGATGGAGGAGTGGTCGCTCAAAATAGCTCGTAGTCGTGTGTTGCGCTTATTTCTGTTTATAGTATAGCCGCTGTCATCGTCCTGTGGGGTGGAATTCAAACAAACTCCTCACTTGTATGTATATTGGACCTTTACTTTGCGGGATCCGTTGGAGGGTGCCTGCAACGCAAATATTTATTTTTTTTTTTTTGGTGAAGAATGCGGCTGATGTTTTGCTTTTATTTTGGGACTGTTTCGGAACTGCGCGTTTTTCTTGATATTGGTTATAAATAATACAGCGTTCACGAGTGCTGTGGCTTTTTGAGTTTTCTCGAGAAACTTTGTAAATTAGAAATATATATATTTAGAAGTCTATATGGTAATGTGTCTGAGTTTGTTGGTCGAAAAAAACCCTTAATTATTATTTCAAAAGTCTCATCAATTGCAAAAATCAAACAATTAAACTCTTGTGTTATTACCATAAAAAACAGAATGATATTTTCCAATGACAACAATAAATTATTCGAAAATTGATGTATTTACGCAATAATTTACATGCTTTCCATATAACTACAAAGCGCAGTTCGCGAGGCTATACTTACGTATCAATGGTAAAAACCATGACGACGTCATCGATTGACCACAACAAACCTAAAAATACACACCTCAAATTCAACAGGTGCCTTTTTTGGTCAGTCTTCATCATCATAATGTTCAAAAAATAGCAGTGAAGCACGAAAACAAAACAGCCAAGTGGCGCCAAACTGTCATTTTTCACGCAATGTAAACATGCATAGTTGGAATCGATGACAACAGCATCTCGGGCTATCAGCTGTTTTTGCTCCATTGTGCCGCGCGGTGATCCAATTGCACATTGTCACGCGTTGTTTTGTGCTCGCGCGCGAGCGATGATGATAGTGCATGCGCCTCCGCGTTGCGCGCGACACGTGCCCGCGAATTGCTATTCTCGGCCGCGAAGGGCATTGTCTTCCATCAAGGACTGCGTTGGCATTTTAGTCGCTTCCAACTAGGAAATGTTGGTATAGTTGCAGCACACATGAGGTTTCATTTGGATTAAACATATATATATATCGCGATGCGCGACGCGAGGGGGGCATTTAATCCGTTGACGATTGTTTCGCGAAGTGAGAAACTAAGGCAATTTTCAAGAGCGAATTCCGTCGCGATAACGTTGCGAGCGCACGGTAATTAGATTATCATTGTTTATCGCTGTGTTTTGTACAAATGAGTTGTGCCAAGGCCGCCAAGTGGAATTCTAAGGTCGTCGTGTCTCTGTGTAGTTACAGTTTTTGCAATTTTGTTATTACTTTATCCTTGTGTCATATGTACAACTATATATTCGCAATTTACGATTTGTGGAAAACTCTTTAACTTGACTAATTTACTCGCCTCTCGAGTAGATTAGCGCTCTTTGTGCAATTTCTGTTCATTTATTTTTATTACCCACTTCTAACGAGCATGTTTTGTATTTGACCTGATTTTTTTTATATACCTTCGGGATGGTTTAACCGATCTCATTGGGTTTGTCTTTTTCAAGTTAGTCTTTATTTCATTTACAAGCATGTACGAAACAGTGCTTCATCAATACTTGAAAAAACTCTTAAAAAGATTCTTACAACAAAACAGTTTTTGTAGTTATTCTTTTGTATGAATTTAACGTAAAAGAAAATTATTGTAAATAAACACAAATGACAATTTTTTTCGTTTTTTTTTTCATCAGCTAATGGAACAAAGTGCTGATCTTTTAAGCCGTGTGTGCAAAAACTACTTATAAACGCGGCTGACTTTGATCATAAACCAAATTTAAATCGGATAAAGGAGATGAAACAAAATAATCCGCCAGCAGAGCGGGTGAAATGGATATACATATATCAAGAGAACAAGACTGTCCGATATATTCGATGATGACAGCATTCTACGATATTTCTTTGCACAAAAGCTGGTAGGGTTGTAGTGCCAATTTATATTGGCACTAGTTTAGTTTTAATTTGCGTCCTACAGATAATTCAAATATTTCAAGAATTTATTACAAAAATATTCGTATCATCTTCTTGTATCTGTCAGCAATCTCGTATTGAGTCAAGAATAGACAATTGCATCAAAGCTCGAAATACTTCAATCTCGACAGAAAAAAAAGCCGCCTAAATTCATTAAATACATCATTTCTCCGAATTCACATGCACGTTGCGTGCAAAAACCAGTCTTGACCGCCTCGTGAATGTTTTGATCGGCAATCTAACGACGACGCACTAGGAAATCTGCAATTTCTCAGAAAAAAAAAAGTCAGCGGCGCGCGCGTGTATACGATTGGAAAATTTCTTATGCCTCGTTCTTTTTCTCTAAGTATCTTTGCAAATTAAAAGGAACAACTACTCGCGAGTTTACGGAAATGGCCGTGAAACGCCGCGCACCTGTCGTCGACTTTTCAAGGAGAGACGGGGATTCCCAGGAGAACTTTTCAAGGAGATGCAAGTCATTCAACTCTTTCTTCTTGGCGGATTTATTTGCGGCGCGATTGTTGCTTCTCGATCGGTGTAATTGCAAATGAGTTATTTTTAGGAACAACCGCGGGATTTTACGTGATATTTTAAGAAGACAATTCGTGTGTTTTAAAAAAAGAAAGTCTGACGACGAAGAAAAGAAGAGTCATGTGTAATTTCGATGAACGGTCTATGAGTCGGTGACTTATATAAAGTTGGCGCCACTTGATGATATGCACGTAATTTATCGTTGTCAAAATATTTTGGTCCGTGTTCATATACGTCTAATGGATGCATATACGTGTTCGGTTTGATCATACTAATTTTCTTTTCACCAGCACTAAAATGATTCATTGACGTTTTAAGACTGTGCAATTAACAACAACAACGTACACCATCGTGTATTTTAACATTGTTTTTCCAGAAAATGTAGTCCGACACCGTTTGATCACAAGATGCGTATTGTATTGCGTATCGATGTAGCTCATATTTCGTGAACGATTGGTCGACAGCGGCATGTCGGGTTTACCTTTACATCTATATTTATACTTTTATATCTTTGTTTTGCATTCGATGTATTTCAAAATTGTCTCAGGTTCTGATAAATTCTGAAGATGAATATTGCAGTGATTATTTTTAATCTTCATTCAACTATTTTTTTTTTACAGGACAAGTTTTTTTTTGAAAACTCACTGCTATGGAAAGTGAAAATATTTTTTACAATAATATCGATGTTTAAGAAAAATTGACATTCTTGATTTTTTTTTTCAAAAGAGCAAATTTTTCATCAAAATAGCCGAAATTTCGCGAAAATCGAAGGTCTACCGATTCTAAGCTGGCAAAAATCACGAGCATCGGTGGTTCAATGGTAGAATGCTCGCCTGCCACGCGGGCGATCCGGGTTCGATTCCCGGCCGATGCATTTAATTTTTTTTTTTTAATTTCATGCTTTTTTGCCTTTTTCACTTTATTACGTTAATCTGCCTATTTGATATTTTATTTCATTATTTTCCAGGCCACACCTAACATTTTTCTAATGATTTTGAGTACTTCAACACTATCATTTGCTTCAATTATCTCTGAGATACGACTTTTTATAGACGGAGCGCAACCTAACCTATAAATTTTTAGAAACCATTATACGCGATCAATTTCAAGTTTCTATGGAATGTTGC
>JAWWMK010049290.1:0-10220 GCA_035047105.1 Galeopsomyia nigrocyanea
TTAGCACGGACACCTTTTGTCCGGCCGATAAGGTATCGGCATCGGCAATTATAACACGCACACGCTCAAACCGCTAGAGTCAACTAGGCTCACGCATTTACATACACACGCTCATACTCCCACTCTGCGGAGCATCTTCTCTCTCATGCTCGCTTCTCTTTTCGCACGACAGTTACGCACTGACCACGCAAATAAAACGCACGCATTTTTCACGCACTATGTTTGCTGGCTTATTTTCACGCCTTCACCAAAAGTTTCCCAAGTAAATCCAGCCGCATTATTACAGTTAAAAACATGGCCCTTCGGAAGCCAGATCCGGGTTTCTTTTTGGTGAAGTGATATCAGTGCAACGTTTTTCTTCTCGCAAATCACGTCGCGTCAAGTGTGTGGTGATTTTTGTAAGTGCCGCGTTCACCAACGGACAGTGCCACATCGGCGCCGTGTGAGCGCGCTCAGTTTCTGGCGAGAGAGTCATTCTCCCAGAACAAAGACATTTTTGAACGCAACGGTCGTTCCGCGTTGTGTCGCCGTCAACAAGTTCGCGCGCCTTTTCGTCACGGTGGGCGGCGTTGCCGCTCATTTTCTCTCGACGAACGCGTTGCTCTTCTCTCTTTTTTTTTGCCTCTTTCTCGCTTTCCTCGCTAATCATGACAGCCACGCTCACGCTCAACCAATACTTGGGCCTGCAAAATGAATTGCTCGTGCGCATCAAGTCATCGGTTGACACATACAAGCAGCTCCCGGACAACAAGAAGACGCGTCGCGCGGCCGAGCAGCGGTTGACAAACCTTCGCGCAAATTGGGATAAAGCGCAGCACAACCACGGAAAAATCACCGGACTCATCTTCGACTCCAATCGGAAGGATACCATTGAATATTTCTGGGTATGGCCAGATCGAGGAGGCCTACTTGAACGCTGCCTCTGATTTTTCCACGATACTCGATGCTTTTCCCGCTCCTGCTGCTCCGCCGCCATTACAAGTCACACGCAAACTTCCGAACGTTCAAGTTCCGACGTTCTCCGGTAAGTTTGAGGACTGGTTGGAGTTTCGCGATCTTTTCCAAGCCACGATTGGCCGAGATGAACGGCTTCCGGCTGCTGAGAAACTCAAGCAGCTAAAAACGCACGTCGAGGGAGAGGTCAAGCCTCTCATTGCATTCATCGAGACTACCGACGCAAATTTTGAGTTGGCCTGGAAGACGCTTGAGAACAACTACAGAAACCCGCAACGCCAAGTTTCCGCTTTCATCGCTCGACTTCTCGATCTTCCTGCAGTTTCCTCCGAATCTCCATCTCAACTCAAATAGCTCATCGTATCAACCACCAACATACTTGCTGCTTTGAAGCAGCTCAAGCGCTCCACCGACAAATGGGACGATTTTATCGTCGCTCTGACGGTGCGGAGGCTGGACGGAAAGATGGCCCGGGACTGGCAGACATTCATCTGCAGCACGACGACACCACCGACCTTCGCAGCTTTGAAGGACTTCGTGTTACAGCGTGCTGGGGTGCTCGAGTCCATTCCGGCTTCATCTTCTTCGACCACGCCGTCATCCCGGAAGAGTGGCGTTTCGAAGACGTCCGCTCACGTTGCTGCCAATACGCCTCGCTGCCCCTTCTGTTCTGCCGACCATCTTCTTTTCGCTTGCCGCGGCTTCCAGAACAAGTCGCCGGCAGAGCGTAAGATTTTCATCGACCAACAAAACCTTTGCCTCAACTGTTTAGGTTTTCACCACGCAGGAGACTGCCGCAGTACGAAGACCTGTAAGCTCTGTCAGGGCAAACATCACACGCTGCTTCACGATGTCCTGCAGAAGACGATCAGCAACGTGGCCAGTACAGCGCTTCCCTCTCGACCGACTCCAAGTTTCGTCGCCCACTCTCGCTTATGCCTCGCGATGTTCCATACTCGTCCGGACAGCCAGCCGGCGCTCTTGGCTATAACTTTGGTCAAGATCACCGGTGCTCATGGCGAGTGTCGGGTTGCGCGGGCTCTCATCGACCCAGGCTCGCAAAATTCCGACATCGCTACGCCTTTGCGACACGAGCTGGGTCTGCTCCATCGCAAATCAACCATCGACATCCAGGGGATTGGCGGCATACGCACCCGAGCTGCAGGGAAGGCTAACGTGCAACTCACCTCCCTGCACGACCCGGCGCAGAGTCTCTTTCTGCACGCTCTCGAGGTGCCTCACATCTCTGACTACTCTCCGGCTCGCACTCTTTCCGTCGAATTGAAGAGCGATTGGACGCATCTCCGAGGTCTGCAGTCAGCCGATGACTTCAGAACTCATCCGTCACACATCGAGCTTCTTCTTGGCTCCGACATCTACCAGGAGATTCTACTGCCGGGTTTGAAGAAAGGCCCTCCTGGCACGCCGATGGCGCAACAAACCGTCTTCGGCTGGGCCATCAGCGGACCACTTGAACCACGCCTCGTACCAACATCAACGTCTGCCTACGCCGCCTTCCCAGCTCCTCAATGGAAATCGGCGAAATTATAATTTTATTTTTCTTGTTGATTTTGATTTCACCTTAATTGTCACTTGTACATATTGTTTTGGCCGTTCGTACCGTCCAAGGCGGGCGATATGTTCGCGCCGTTTCGTCGCTTGTATATTCTCTGTATATATATTTTCTCACGCACTCTCACATTCATCACGCTTCTTATACACTTACAACTTCACACAAAGCGCACGCTTAGGACGGACACCTTCTGTCCGACCGATAAGGTATCGGCATCGGCAATTATAACATGCACACGCTCAAACCGCTAGAGTTAACTTGGCTCACGCATTTACATACACACGCTCATACTCCCACTCTGCGGAGCATCTTCTCTCTCACGCTCGCTTCTCTTTTCGCACGACAGTTACGCACTGACCACGCAAATAAAACGCACGCATTTTTCACGCACTATGTTTGCTTGCTTATTTTCACGCCTTCACCAAAAGTTTCCCGAGTAAATCCAGCCGCATTATTACAATTAAAAACATAGTAATTATAGAACTCGCGCAAATTATGAAAAGCACGCTACAACGCTGCGCAAATCGTTGTTAGCGTTGTAAGATTATCAGCGAAATAAGGTAGATCATCCTGGCTTTTATCCTTTTTGCGAAGCTCGAGGATTTTGTACGTACCGCGCGACGATACCGTTCCAACGGTCCTCAAGAAGTTTCAGTTGCGAATCGATCTTGTCTTTAGCTGCCGGCCTTGATTTCGACACATTATCGAATGCACGCAAAGTGAGAAGATTTTCTTTATGTTGTCGATCGATAAGCGATTGAAGGTCCATCGCGGTTTTCAAATCAAAGCATTAATCGTTAAGTTGAGAATTCTCAAATTAGCCTTGCTCGGCGTCGGCCCCGGAAATCTTTTGTGTAGTCGCTGGCCGACCCAAGGCTAAAGAACGAGAATGAGAGAAGCATGCGTGTAATCTCGCGCGTAAATTTGCATGAAGGAGAGCGCAGAAAAAGCGTACAGAGACACACGAATGAAGCGCGGCCACGAGCGCGAGCGCAGCGAAAATGTCGTCGCTTACTTGGACGAGGTCAAATGTGTGCGAAGAGACACGATGCCGCAAGACAGCAGGGCGACGATGTCGACTTATGCAGGAGGTTGCATAGCACGTCGAGCGGAGAGTCACATCGAGTACTAAGCGTGGAATCTCGGGGTGAGCTGCTATGCAAAAACCAAGGAGGTGAGAGAAGTTCCGTGTTGAGCTGCGTCAACACTTCTCGTTGCGTTTCTTCACGAAAACTTAATTCACTAGCGAAGAGTTTTCCACAGTGGTTATCCGGCTTCGAAGGACCGAAATGTTGTTACGCGTGAATTCAAGTCGCAAAGAAAATTCACAACACAAAAATATCTAATAAAAACGTTGAGAAAACTTTATTTAACAAAGAGGAACACAAGAGCACCTTTTCTTTTGCGTGTGTTCTTGTCAAGCGTTGGTGAAAAACTGAGGGCTTTTTTCTTTTAACCATATTCGTGCTGTTCAAAAAAAGTGAATGAATGTTTTGATGTGTGAATGTTTTTAAAATAACATGAACTTGCAGTTATGGCACAAATAATGTCTTTGAAAAGTTTGAATGCATCTGTAATAGAATGTTCGAATGTTTGAAAAGACGAATTGAATTAAATGTTGCCAGCTGCATCTTCAACACTGTCAAGTCGGGGCCTACCTTGAAACACTACCCGAACCAAAACCAATAATCTCGAGAAGAGATGAACGGACTTCTGGAAAAATAGCCCAAAAAAGCAAATATGAAAGATACGATAAATAGGGAAAAAGGTCATCAGTCTAGAGAATTGGAGGCCCAAGGCTCGACGGCTAGTCAGGGTGGGCTAGCGGTTCCGCAGGCGTCGTCATCATGCTACTACAGTTCTGCACCGGTGGACCATTTGGCCGGTGTATCAGGGTTAAATGTTACAATCAGCGGAGGTTCTGTCGGCTGTGTGGATCAAGGGAAAAGACGGCCACAGTCGGCAGTAAAAAAGCTCGAGTGTCCCTCGACACCTCCCGCTGTGGCCTGCACTTCCTTGACCCAGACGTTGAACGGAATCCATCCCTCTCGTCCGAAAACTAAGCTAATTCGTGAATTCCACTCGCCCGCTGCAACACCGTAGTAGAAAAGATGAAGTTAGGAAAAGCCGTGCGTGTCGAATTAAAGCGTTGCGATACGATGCTCCAATAAGTGAATAGACGCGAAAAGCGAACTCCGATCCCCTAGTCTGAGCCTCAACGAGGAGATAGGACTCCCCGCGTGACAAACGTAGAAAATTTGCTGGAAATCCAAAATTTCTCTAAGACCGCGCCGGTGAATGAAAAGGGATCCACGGCGGCTATTGGAGTAGCTAACAAAAATCAAAGATAACAACAAACGATGAACATTAAAAACTTAAGGCTGGGAATTTGGAACGTTCTTAGTTTGAATACCGGAAGATTCAGTGAGCTCATTAAGATAGCAAAGGTATACAATATCGACTTAATAGCACTTTAGGAAACTCGCTGGCCAAACGAGGGCACCTTTTCAAAGGACAACTATACGATCTAATACGGGGACGCTAAAGGACGCGCGCTAGGGCCCGGATTTCTTAATAACAAACGAATTTCACAAGCGGTTATCGATGTAAAATTTATTAACGATCGGTTATCATATATTTTCCTCAAAAATAATTTCTACAAGCAGGTGATAATTAACGTTCATTGCCCTACCGAGGACAAGGACGAAGATACTAAAGAATTTTTTGTACGAAACAATTGAGCAAGTCTTGGTAAGTGTTCCACATACGATACAGAATTAGTAACAGTTGATTTAAACGCGAAAATTGGCAAAGAACAAATATATAGGCCCACAATAGGAACAGAAAGTTTGCATGACATCACTGATGATAATGGAACCAGTTATCAATTTTGCAGCATCAAAGAACCTCCTTATCAAAAGCACATATTTTAAACATAAGAATATCCATAAGGCCACCTGGACAGATCCAGATGGTATCACGCTTAATCAGATAGATCATGTATTGACAGATAAGTAACGTCATACAAACATTCTCGATAGAAGATCACACAGGGGAGCAGATTTGAATTCATATCATTTCCTCGTAATAGTAAAACAAAGATTTAAGTTAGCTCTAAATAGGAAAGCTAATCGCCCAGGCCCAACGGTCCGCTGCTGTACAGATAAATTTAAAACATTATCGGAGACATTAAACTATCAAGTTGCGATTTCTAACAGGTTCGATGCCCTCCAAGAACAAAGAGATGTTAACAACAATAATAATAACAGTGAGGAGGACTCGGAAAGCCTAATATACAAGACGCGATAAAAACGACTACGAAACTTACGATAGGTTTAAAGAAACCAATTAAAAACAAACCTTGATTTGACACTGAATGCGAACTATGGTTTGGAAAACGGACGAAGGTCAAATTAATTAGTCTACAAAATAAGTGCGTTGAAACTCATAGAGAGTATTTCGAGATCAGAAAAAGTACAAGTAGGCTCTATAGATGTGAAAAGGAGTAGGAAAAGAATAAAATACTAGTAATAGAAACGCATAGAAAACAAAATAATTCGCGCGAGATGTACCGGGGAATCAATTCCATTATAAAAGGTTTTCAAAGTAGAACGGAAGCAATGAGGGACGAAAACAGCAACCTAGTAGCCGACGCGACTGAATCTCTGGAAAAACTATTTGGAAAAACTACTGAACGTTCTCGAAACCTCCGTTGAAGGCAATCCCGGCGACATTCACATCTATGATCTCCAAATTGATGAACCTACTGATAGAGAAATAGAATCGGCCATAAAAAAATTTAAAAATAACAAAGCCGCGGGTATTGACGAACTACCGTCTGAGTTGATAAAATACGGGGGCCCTTGCCTCACAAAATACATCTGGAAATTGATACGCGCTATCTGGAAAACTGAACACATACCGGAAGAATGGAACACCTCCATTATTATACCTATTTTCAAAAAAGGCGATAAAACGGACTGTAACAATTATCAGGGGATTTCAGTTGTACCTTCGTGTTATAAAATTTTATCCTGTTATCCTAGATAGACTAACTCCTTTTGCTGAAAAAGTTATTGGAGATTACGAGTGTGGATTTAGCCGGAACCGGCCCACAAGCGATCAAATGTTTGGAAAACGTGAAACATGGGCACTAACAAAAACACAGGAGAATAGGTTCAGAAAATTTGGAAATAAACTACTTAGAAAAATCTATGGACCAAAAAGGGATGAAGTTACAGGTGAATGGGGAAAACTCCATAACGATGAGGTGCATGCTCTTTACGGCTCACCTACTATTAATAGAGTAATGAAAGCGCGTAAATTAAAATGGGCGGGGCATGCAGCTAGAATGGGTGACGAAAGAATGGTAGTACAAATTATGAAAGCCAAACCGACTAGTAAGAGACTAGGCAGACCGAGGAATAGATGGTAAAAAAACGTAAAAGACAATATAATAGAATTAGGAAAAGAATATAACTACAAAAACTGGATAGAAGACGGATAGGATAGAGATGTGTGGCGATCTCGGGTAGATGAGGCAATGAACTTCCGACTTCCGAATGCGCTACTATAATTATTTCCTATTCTTACTCTCTTGTCCTTCCCAATAGGCAATTACTTAGTTAACAGTATACAATACCTCTAACACCATATATCTATAGTTTTTACAACAAAGTCTTATAGTCTACGGTGTCAAAGGCCTTTGCTAAAACAAGAAAAGTAACAATTGTAGGAACACTTTTATCAATATTATCATTTAGAGTATCCGTCAGTCTTTTTAACGCATCTTTTGACCCAATAATTTTTCTAAACCTAAATTGCTTATCAACTCTCGTGGCCGCGGCACGCAAGCGAGTAGGTTATGAAGCCTGCCGCCTGTATACAATAAATTGGCTAATCTGGGCTCCCCCGAAAGTGTTTCATCTTCTTTACAGTTTCCACGCGTGATATAATGATGTCTGATACG
The DNA here is from genome assembly GCA_035047105.1 of Galeopsomyia nigrocyanea. Taxonomy (NCBI): domain Eukaryota; kingdom Metazoa; phylum Arthropoda; class Insecta; order Hymenoptera; family Eulophidae; genus Galeopsomyia; species Galeopsomyia nigrocyanea. Next base: position 7,497 of record JAWWMK010049290.1, read on the forward strand.
AAAATCAAAAGTCCAGATTACCATCTGTCATTAAAAAAAAAGTTTCAGTTCAATTGATGTAATTTTGAGAAAGTTATTTGAAAAACAAAATTTCTTTTTTCAATGTCGTTTTCTGGGACAATTTTTTGTCTCAGGTTTTGTCACGTGACCATAGCATATTCTATGGTATTCTACGCACAATACTACGTATTCTACGCTCGAGTAACGCAGTGTTCATAACCCACGGTAGCACAGCTGATTGTTGAGTTGAGACTGTTTACTTTAGAGCTCACTGCTCAGCAGTTTAATTAGATATCAATAATATAAACTTGTAGTATAAATAGCAGTCAATAACAGTATACCGAAACATTTTTTAATAATAACTTGTGCAAAGGAGTTTACTGTGATAGGAGGATGAGCTGCAGTTTTAGATAAGTTGTTATTGTAATTTCTTTGAAGTCTTCATATACTTTTTTTTTCAAGAACCAGGTGCTTTGTGGCTATTTTTACTTTGTAGGTGAATCAGCACATAAGAAATATATTGCTGTCAGTAATTAAGAAGAAGTATCACTATTCAGTTCCTTCAAGATTTTGATGAAAATGCTAAGCAACTGTATAGTCACATTCCTATGTTTATCTGAAAAGGCTGTTGATAATTAAGTACAGAGATATTGAAATGTCTATTCCATATTATGTCAAACATACTTGATTAGTAGTGGATCAGGACATGTTGATAATGCGAACAAAATTTTATTTTATGCAGGGTCATGATGTAATGTGCAGTTATTATGTATACATATACGAGTGCTTGAGTACGAGTTTTTAAAATATCAAAGTGCATCAGACATGTGAATCGACTCAACAGAAAAGTTTTGAAGCAAGCTTACCAGAATTGAATTCAAAGAGTAGCTTTCTGTTGTGTATAATAGAGTGAAAACCTTTTCTCCCATTTTTTTTACTTTAACTGCATTTTTCTCAGCTTCATGTTTTTCTGTGTTCAAAATGGTTCCTGTGCATTCAAATTTTACCAAATTAAGTGTGTGGGGGCTCATTTTGTTCGTTGGAACTTAAGGAATAAAACTTACTTACTAAAAAATGCTCACATCAGGTGGCTCAAGAGTTGTATTGAAAAATATGGTAAATTGATGATTTTTATGATGTTATTGATGTTTTATGGTGTAGTTCAGTACAGGATCATTTGAAGTAACTTTCATTCTATAAGTGTTGTGGAAGAGTATGAGGCCTCGAACAACAATTTTGGTGACAGTACAGTAAAACCTCGATAATTCGAAACTCAAAAGTCCGGGCTTTCACTTCGAATTATCGAGGTTTTGAATTATCGAATTTCGAATTATCAAAGTAAATTTGTGGGAAAACTGAAAAAATTTCGAATTATCAAGATCGACATTTATTTATTAAAAAAATGAACATTTCACTATTCAAGTATAACATAATATCAAATTCGATTAAAATTATTTAGTGTTTGACAGGAAAGATGTAATTTTTTGCTGTTTACAATTTTTTTTAGTTTCAGTCATAATAAAACTTTCCAAAGTTTGTATCGAATAAAAAACTTCATCGTCTACCTTTTCTCGTGATTCTGAGAATACTTTGATTTTTTCGAGCATTGTTAACAATTCAGCTGCAGAAGGAATCACGATGGATTGTTCTTCACGTTCTTCATGTTCCTCATCAGACCGACTTCGAATTATCGAGGTTTCGAATTTTCGAATTTCGAATTATCGAGGTAATTTTACATTGGTCAACATAGAAAATTCAAGAGTCCGGGAGTTAACTTCGAATTATCGCGAATTTCGAATTATCGAAGTTCGAATTATCGAGGTTTTACTGTAGTATGTACATTCAACATTTTGCATTAAGGTCCAAGAATAGGCTAATATGCTTATAAAATGGGTTTGCAACATACAAAAAAAACAGCTTCAGCTCAACATGTTTGTTTTTTTCTCAAGGAATATATGTATAAGATTTCAGAAGTCTAGCATGAAAAATAAAAAAAAAATAGAAATTCCACTATAGCCTCACCTTAAAGCAAAATAGCCTAAAAACGTTAAGTGAAATCTTTTCCCCCTTCCTCCTTTATATATTTCGAGAAATGTAAACTGGTAAGCGACTAGGTAGAAAACCGTCGCCAGTCTAAAATTGCATTAGTGAATTTCGTGAAATCAATCGTTAATATGCTAGTACATAGATGAAGCAAAGTTTGTTTAGTTCTAATAATATTTACTGTATCTGCTAGGCCTCAAAGGAACTACATGCACCTACTTGACAGGCCCGATGTTCGGAAAAATAATACTGGAATATATTATACATAAAAACAACTCACGCAGTTACAATTATAATTTTTGAAATCCATTTTTGGATCGGGGGGCCCGTCAAGTAGGTGCATGTAGTTTCTTTGAAGCTTAGCAGATACAGTAAATATTATTAGAATTAAACAAACTTTGGTTCATCTATGTAATAGCATATTAACGATTGATTTCACGAAATTCACTAATGCAAGTTTAGACTGGCGACGGTTTTCTACCTACTCGCTTACCAGTTTACATTTCTCGAAATGTATAGGGGGGGGGGGGGGGATCGCAAATTTCGGTCAGATAGGTTTGAAGGTATTGCTACTATGAATACGCACAAAAATTTCGAGCGAAACAAAAATGGCCTTTTTGAGATAAACAATTTTTTTCGGAGTTGCACTTTTTCGAAAAAAATTCATTTTCGGCCGAAAAA
>JAWWMK010049301.1:0-10220 GCA_035047105.1 Galeopsomyia nigrocyanea
GTGCTAACAACTTGGCGAGCCCCACACACGGGGAGTCCCGTATGGCTCCTGACATGGCGCGTAAAAAGCATTCTCCATCTCTTCGGATAAAAAAAAACACATACATACTCTCTTTTGAATAGAAAAAAAATTTGGAAAAAAAAAGTTTTCAAAGCACCACTGTCAATCGTTGTTCTTAAAAAAAATAGATAAGAAACTGTATAGAAACAAAGAATGAGGATGGTATTGTAATGAAAAAAAAATTGAACATTTCTCTGAAAAGAGCGCAAATAATATACAGTACGATTCTTACATATGCTGCAAAATAATGAGACAACAATTTTTATAACAATAACACCGAAAACAATCGACAATAAAAAACTCCCCACACTCCCTCCTCACGACCTCCCCACTCACTCCCTCCCCACGCACTCCCACACTCCCTCCCACACTCCCTCCCCACGCACTCCCACACTCCCTCCCCAGTCACTCCTACTCACTCTCCACTCACTCCCCACTAACTCCACACTCACTCCCACACTCCCTCCTCACTCTTTCCCCACTCCCTCCTGCGATCCCTCCCCACTCCCTCCCCCAATCACTCCGCACTCCCTGCCCACTCCCTGCCCCGCTCCCCACTCACTCACCACTTACTGCCACACTCCCTACCCACTGCCTTTCCACTCCCTCCACCATTGAGATGTATATTTCCGATCCAAGCGCCACGTGACCCCTCGGATCCAAAGCTGTACAAGGATTGTAGACTTCAAGAAATAAAAGGACCAATCAAATTGCGCCAATTTCAAAATTTAATTTTCATGGGAAACCATAGGCATTATCTCGGTCCAGAACCATAAAAATGAAAATGTGATATCAATGGATAGCTCTCGGTGCCCCCTATCCGATTATGGTTCCAGATTTCGATTCGAACCATCATGGGCAAACCATTGGGCAAAGAAGCGCACGGTCAAAGCGAAAAATCGAGCGTGAGAATTTTTGATGTTTTACTTTAATATAATAGAAGATGTTTAACCAATTTTTACTCGCATCTATTTCTTTCTTCAATTTCAATTTTTAACTCATAACCTTACTCGAAAAATAATCAGATTCCGTATAATTCATCTTCTATCCATCATAACATATCAGTTACATACATATGTACATACACATATAGATATATAATATATGTATATTTTTTGTAAACAAATCAATGCATGTTTGTAATCAAAACGAAAATAAGCGTTTGACGAAAAGCGTCTGACGAAAAACAAAAGAAAAGTTGGCTGACGATTCTGAAAAAAAAATGAACCTAATTTTGACATATCGAAATTTCAAAAGCACAAAAATATTAAAAAATGACAGAATGCCATGTATATTTTCGTTTTAATCACAAAATTATGTTAAAATGCTATAAAATATACCATGATAACATATAAGTTGGCTCTTAATATGTTAATATAAGAAATTGGAACAGGCATGTTAGCGAAACGATTGTTATAAAGGTCGCGCTATTCGCGCCTGCGGCATACATGCCACAGGTCGCTATCGCGACGTTTGATAAAGTAGTCAAACGCGCCGAACTTACCCGTGGCAGTAGTAGTTTCTTCCTCTTCTTGCGAAGCAACTATGAAGACACACTCAGATGTGACTGGTAAAGGAGTTCGTGAGAAATAGTTTGCATTAGAGTTTGCCTTTGTAGGTTTGTGCAGCAATTCGAAATTGAAAAGAGCCAAGTAGTCAGTATTATTGGCCATACGATTAATCCAGAGAACCGCCAGAGATTTTTCACGATTTAAGATTTGCGTAAGAGGATTATGATCCGTGATCAACCTGAATCGATTTGGGGGTAGCGCTGGTCAGTGCCAGACAAAGTACGACTGGCATAAGCAACAGGACGGTCTAGGCCGTTTTCCAGTTTGTGCGATAACACAGCGCCAAGACCAGTTTTGTTTACATTAACCGCGTTAAGTAATGGAAGAGATGGATCATACGGCATAAGAACTTGCGGTGAAATGATGTATCCTCGTCAGTTCAGCACGTGCCTTCTCAACCTCTAGCGTCCACCGGAATGGCTCAACGAGAAGCGCGTCTCGGAGAGGGCGAACAATCGTTGCTAGATCCGGATTTAACGAAGTATAGTACGTAGCTTTTCCGATGAAAAACTTTAATTTTTCAGCAGTGGAAGACTTCGGCACGTTACTTCGGATGTGCTTGTCTGACACAATAAGATGGCATAAAATTTTTATTGAATTGACAGCAAAAATACATTTACCACGATTGAGACGAAGGCCATGCTGTCTCAATTTTACTAAAACTGCATCGAGTACTTACAGTAGCTCTTCAAAATTATTGGCAACTAGTAAAATTTCGTAAGAAAAATTGTGCACGTTATCCAAACCTTGAATTACGGTTTCCATTCTTCGCTGCCAGATTGCAGAAATGTTTGCAACACCGTAGACCGCTCGTGTTGGCCGGATCAACCCGTGTGTCGGCGTGTTAAACATCAGAGCATGAGAAAATTCTGCATCGACAGGTATGTGTGTGTACGCGCCCATGATGTCGAGATGACAAAACAAACGTGCTCCTTTCGTTTTTGATGAAAATGTGCTCAGGTTTCGGGATATAGTGCTCGTCAACAAACATTTGAGGATTCAGCGTCGACTTGTAGTTGCCTGTGATGCGCATTTTGCCACTTGACTTTATAACCACGTGAGTAGTGGAGGCCTATTTGAAGTAGTCGTCTTTCTCGTAGTATCCGGCAGTAATCTTGGCCTTGATGTCCTTGGCACAGGCATCACGAAGAGCGTGAGGAATTGCACGCGAGCGAGTGAACACTGGAGAAGCTTCCGGTTTAAAGTGCATCTTGATCGGAGGTCCAATCAGCTTTCAAGGCCTATCACTGAAAATGTCGTTGTACTTTTCTAACAAAGATTGCAGTTGCACATTTTACTCAGAAAATAATTGCAAAGAAGTAGAAATCAACGAGGTGACAGAGGCAGTAGGAGCAGCGAAGAACCTTTCAAAATCGATCTCGTGTGCGAATTCAGCAAGCCACTCTTTCAAACAGAGAGTCGCAATCTCCCTTTGTGACGTATAAGTCGCCTTTCCAAGAGTGACTTTCACGGCTGCTCGACCAATGCATTCGAGAATATGATTGAAGTAGCTCATGAAGCGCCAGTCTGTTTTCTGCAAAGTGAAAGAACCATTTAGCGCGTTGAATGTGTTGCTGCCGATAAGACCGCAAGGGGCTCCAGTATCCAGCTCTATTGGAGTGACTGAGCCGTTGATTCTGACCGACAGCATCTTCTTCTCTCTTGACTTGATTGTGCAAACCTTTTTAACCTTGTTTAACACGCGAACCGTGCTGATTTCTTGAGTAAGCGACTCTTTATTGTCAATCTGGTTTGTGCGAGAATGATTTTTTGAACGACAAACCTTTGCGATGTGCCCTTTCGTGTTGCAACTGTGGCAATCTGCGTTTCGGAAGCGACATGCCTCGCGACTATTATTTCCTCCGCAGCTTCGGCGTGAAAAATTTCTTTGTTGATTCTTCGTAGCTCCGCCCTGCCGTCCGTTTTGCTAGGAGTTCCGTGGTCCTCGGTAGTGGCTACAAGAACGTGATATCGTCTGCGAATTATTCCGCTTCACTTGTAAAGAAGCAGATAATAATTCATTAGTCTTTTCAGCTGGAGGAAATTGTGCATTTGTTTTCAATTGCTCGGCCGTATGCCTCGTAGCCTCAAGCGAATGAACAACGTCATTCGCGGCTTTGAACGTCTCTGGTATTTTCGAAATAATCTCTACGCAAATGTAGCGGTCATTGAGCCCATGAAGAAGCTGCTCAATAAGCTTCGGTTAAGGAAATCATCGTACTCGCAAAATACAGCTCCTTGTTTGAGATGTAATGTAAAGAGATGTAAAGCAATTGACTCGTATTTAGCTTGCACAATGTTTCGGAACTTTATGCGCTTATTTTTCGTAGAATCAAAATGCCCAGTTAGAACCGTTTTGATCTAGTCGTATGTACGACTTTCAGGACTGGCGGGTGAGATCAAGATCTTTAGCGCGTTATTTAATTCAGCGCCCATATGCACTCGCGTGTAGTTAGCGTATAGATTGTCGGTAATCTTACTTAATTCTAATGCCCAGTCGAATCTCTTGAAGTAGCCTTCGACTGTTGGGCCGTCTGAAGAATGGAATTTTTGGAACTTGAACGGAGGAGGTTTCGACTGATTGTTCACAACGCCAGGAGCAGCCTTGAGCGCATCAGCAACCGTTCTTACGAATGTATCCATCATTGCTTGCGGTACAGTATTTCCTTGCGCCTCAGTATTATTCGTCATTTTCTCTTTTGTATCTTGGAAATAACAAACACTTCTTGACACCGATACTGTATTTGTGGATTACTTTACGAAATAACGAAACACTAATTAAAAGAGAGACTTTCGTTTATTGATACATTAATTCCGTGTGAATGAATTGAAGGTTAGCAGAAATGTCAGGAGAATGAAAAAATGCAATCTGTTATGTAACCGAAGACAACTGAATAAAAATGATAGAAGTCCCTGAACGATTGAATTTATTCGAAACTATATTCATTCGAATACACAACAAAAATTGACTTTCTTGTTGAAGAACATCTCACACTTTCATATGCAGTAGAAATTCCTCTATTTCTTCCTCGTCTTGAAAAGAAATTGTATGAATAAGTTCAAGTTTTTTGTAACTATAATCATCATTATTGTAGAAACATTTTACAGCAGACTTAACCTCCTCCGATGTATGCTGCGTGGACTCAAGCGAATGTGCTATCTCGTAAGATTCTTTGAAAGATTTTGGTTCATTAGAAATCATTTCATCACAAGCATCGCGATCATAAAGAGCATGTAACAGCTACCCGATCAGCATTCGATCCAGGAATTCTCCGTATTTACAGTGAGATGCACGTTCTTTCAAGAGTAGGGCGAAATTTGCTGTCACTTACCTCGAGATTATTGAATCTTTCGAAAATTTATGCTTTCAGCATATTTATTTTTTGCAACGTCAAAATGTGCGATGAGAGTTGAATAAATTTGTTCATACGTGTGTAAAAGATGAATCGACTTATTAAAAAGAAACAGCCCGAGTCTCGACTTTACCAATTATTTAACGGGGGAAATACCGCTAAACGATGCGCTGGGCCTGCACATCGAACGATTCGCATGAGAAAGATTTTAACATGCAGGTGATGGAGAGGATAATCACTGGGTGAACACAATGATCTTTATTTCAGTGCGCACTTTATTAATAAACTTAAAACTACTGTAAAGATGAATATCAATATGCAAATATCACTTGACTCAAGAATGGCGGAGCGCGCGGCGACGCGACGCTCGAGAAGCTGCAGTGCGGCAGAGAGCAATCGTACTCTAGCTGCCGCAATGAGTCCTCGGCGACGATTACGAAGGCCGCGAGCGAGCCAACACCCTGGGCACGATCGCGTGCACCAGGAGTTGAACTCCCTGCTACCGACACACCCGAACACGAAAACGCGCGAGAGAGAAAGAGAGCGATGAATGTCTCACCGTGCTCGGCCGTGCTGCACGGCGCCGATGCTGTTGGCTGGCACCTGCTCGCTGGTGTTACTGGTCTAGGTCCCGGGCGTGCCATCGATGAAGGAGGTGCCGGCTAAGTGGACGCTGCGGTTGATGAAGGCCGGGATCGACCCGGCTCGTATTAGGCCTGCAGAAATGCAGGCGCCAGCGTCCTCGCTGATGGCGTCCTTCCTTCCTCTCGTGCGCGCTCGGGGACTTTTCTCTTGCGCTATCTGCAGCGCGTGCCTTGCTCGAGCTGCCGGCTCAACCGGCATCCAGTTGGAAAGGGAGCCTTCATCCGGCTCGTCCGTGCCGCCGCGCCTCACAGTGGCGGCCCGCAGATGCGCGCGCAGCGCGACGCTGCAGCTATCTCTCTCTTACTCGTGCAGGCGCGCGGGCCCGACGAGTCCGCGACTCTCTCTCTCTCTCTCGCTCTTCTCTCTTCTCTCTCCGTTCTTCTGCCGTTGCCTCGCTCAGCCTCACTGCTTCTCCGACAATCAGCCGCCGCCAACACCTCGAAAAGAAGGAAACGAGCATGAGAGTATGTACATGCATTTACACACTCTCAGCTCGGCGGCGGCAAACAGAACGGCTTGAAAGCCTAATTCCCCGTTACACGTTCAAGACTCTGGAGCGCATTGTTCAATTCTGAACCCATGTGTACACAAGCATAGTTTTCATGCTCATTTTCTAAAATGTTAGTAAGCGAAAGTGTCCAGTCGAAACCTTTAAAGTAATATTCAACGGACGCACCATCTGACGGACGAAATTCTTGAACTTTGAATACCGGAGCTTTTACTTGTATTGACGCTGCATCATTAACTGTTCCATTTGTAATCTGCATAACAATGGTAAGAATAGATGTTTTCGAAGCATCAGCAACAAGATTTGCAAAAGCATTCATAGTTTCTGCATTGACGACCATTTTGTACTATTTTTCTCTCGAACTCTTGAAACTTAGAATTACTGGAAGGTTTGAATTCGATGAACCAATTCTGACACCAAATGTTATGTATTTGACCTATTGAATATATAGGAAGGATACTTTTATATTAAAGAATGTTTAATAGTGATTGAATAAAATAGTTGATAACAGGACCGATAGTAACGATTGACTGAAAGGTTACTTATGATAAAAAACAATAACTAACATTGGACAAACGACAAACTTCAATAAGAGAATCGAATATATAATACACAAAAATGTAGTATTGAACTTGATTACTTTTCCAATCTTGTCTGACCCATTCCAAATGGATCCACTTAGCCAAAAAAAATTGATCGCTCCGATTTTTTTTCAAACTTTGGGATCTCAGTCTACATTGAATTTGATTAGACACGTTTTTTTTTCTTTTTTCCGAAAAACGTTTTTTAAGGACGTTCTCTTGCTCGCAGTCGTTCTCACAGACGGTTCGGTAGCGAAAAATGGACTTCTTCAGTTCATTTCGCTCCTATTCTAAAAGTTATTACTGAATTGAAGCAAAAAAATTTGGAGATACTCCTCTTAGTGTCTAGTTTCTTATAGTCTTTTCTAAATGTCAATCATTACCTTTGTTTCTTTATAAAAAATTATAACCTCAAAAGCTGCGAAACACGTAACTTTGATGAACAAAACTCTATTATGAATTTTCGAAATCAATAATTTGTTGTATACTACATTGTTTGTTAACCCTCCTAGAATGTAGATGTTAATTTTGAAATCTTAATATTGATTAGAAAAAATTATAGAAGTGTTTTAGTGAAACGGCGTCGCGCCGCGTCATCGATTTTTAACGACATTTTTGTTAATAACTTTCGAAAAAGCACCGTTCCCTGTATTTTTTAAAGTACCATTCTATTTAGAATTACATAAGCTTTATTTTGTCAAAGTTTCGCGATTTTCTAAAGAAGCGTTCTAACTTGTTTTTTAGTTGATAACTAACAGAATATTGATCTCTATGTATGTCCCTATAAGACGGCAAATTTTTTTATTTCTTTTTGAAAAATAATATAAAACGCTTCTTTAGAAAATCGCGAAACTTTGAAAAAATAAAGCTTATGCAATTCTGCATCAGATGGTGCTTAAAAAATTACTTTTTGTAGTTTTTCCAATTTTCCACAAAAATTTTCCAAGATATTTAAAAACCTGGAAAACTACTTTAAAGCTGATTAAATTTCGCACATTTTGAAAAAAAAAATCGATTCGATAGGATGATTTGGACCGAAACTACAGCATTTGAATAAACGTGTTTCGGAAAAAAGAAAATACACGTGTTTAGTAAAATTCAATGTAGATTGAGATCCCAAAGTTTGAAAAAAATCGTAGCGATCACATTTTTTGGCTGGGTGAATCCATATCGTCGTTATAAGTTACTTTCAAAATTACATCACTTGCCGCCAGTCAATTTGATTTGGTTTTCGAATTTTTCAGATTTGCTCTCAGACATTAATACATGGTTTTGAAACTTTATTTACCAAATAAATTTACTTTTAATTTTTTCACAAAATTTTTAATTAAAGACAATGTTATTACGTAGGATTAAATGAAAGATTCATCGGTGATTGTTGAGAACCTGGTATTACAGCTGAACGGCTACCAATATCAATGGGATCCGTTTCATTCATATCTTCTACCTTCAAAAAAATAATACATAAATGAAGCTAAGGTTTAAAGCATAAGATTTCCCGTACCTAAGCATAAGGTATATTAACATATACACGTATACGCAAGTGCACTCATATACATTTACACGTGTGGTCAATTCCAACAGTTTTTAAAAATTGGCTCCACACGTAGTTCAGCGAATCATGTCGGCGATAATAAATGATAACATATATTAAAAAAAGCATTTTGGCCTTCTTAATTTAATTATTTTTGAATTATATCTACATCTCTTTTCAAAGTTCAAAAATTGACCCTTTTTTACTACTTCCGAAAGTTTATCGTTTCAGAACATTCTTTATATCGGCAATTTTTCAATGATTTTAGCTTTGATTCGATGCTAACATGATAAAAAAAGTCGTGGCTTCCAAAAGTGTCCGCAATATATTGCAATTAGCATTATATTGCAAAATAAAAAGTCTTTTTTTGTTTTCCGCTTATAACTTTTTTGTTATTGCTCCTATCATTAAAAGAACGACGTCATTAGATTCCTAGTGAAATTTTACGTAAGGATAGTGTATTTTGGAAATCAATCTTCAATTTTTCATGGCCGCCATTTTACAATAAAAATTGAAAAACTGTAAAAACGTAAAATTTTTCAATTGTTTATAAGCTTTGTATGAATGTCCAAATGTCTAGTCCAAAATCATAGTAGAAAAACAAGTTTTGTGACAAAAAAATTGATAAAAATCCGAAATCGATAGCACTTATAGTTAGTTCACAATTGCCATAACAAAAAGTCAAAAGTTTATTCTCATATACAACTTGATGGAATGACTATTTTGAAGAAAGGTTATTCCACCTAAAAGAGCCATCTAATAGCTATCGTTCCTCTGAATTTCAAATTTTTATTGCAATTTTTGACAACGCTGTAGCGGTAAACGTGAAAACTCTTACAAGGATATAGTCGACGACCGATTCTGTTGATCAGCGAGCGAGCGGAGTGAAATAGAATCGGACGTAGCTCTTCGTCAATGAGAGCGTTTGGTACCTTAGGAGAGGGTGAAAACGCAGGGGTGTATTACTGAGCATTGACTAGCATAAGTGGACGCCCGAATCTGTTTCACTCGATTCTGTTTCAGCTTACGTATGTACATGTTTCCATTTTCATTATCGAGAACAATTTTTCAATGGGATGAAATAAATAAAATTGTCTAAAAATGTATTGGCAAAATAATTTTTTTATTTATTAATACGTTCAGTGCGGTTTTCAAACTAACAAATTTACGTCATACGAACACAAATTATTCATATAATAATTTATATAATAATTTATATAATTATTTATACAATTATTTATATATATAATACAACACTCGAGCTTAAAAATATAAATCAAAAAACATAACCTATGAGATCTTTTCAAAAAATAGTCTACAAAGTTTTTAACATTCTGCTCCATAAAAAATCTTTTACACCATCTAAATGTAATAATAAACTCGCGGGACAGTCTAATTGTTGTAACAAATTTTGACCTGCATTTACTTTATCTAGATTTTCTTGAATTTTAGTATAATCAAGATTGGAAGTTTCGGTGTCACTAGATGCAGATTCATCGTTACTAGGAATTTACATTTGTTTTCCTGTAACTTCAGCTACTATCTCTTCATTAGATCAAGGAGACCATCCATAATCATCGCCAACTTCATTAAGCCACTAGTTGGTATCACTATTTGTGACTTTGTTAACTCCACCGACGTTCTCATTAAGCAAATCAGTCACCCGTTCAATAAAATATCGCAATCTTCAACTACTTCATTCAAAAAAGAAGATTCATTTGCTCGATTATCTCCTTCTGTGGATGAAGCATTAACAGTAACCAGCTTTTTCCACGCATTGATCAACATTGATTGTTGGATCGAATTCCAAGCATCCGACAGCATGTTCAAGCAGTCTAATAAATTGAAATATTTTAAAAATCTCTCTACTGTTACATGTGAATAAATTCTTTGTAACGGGGTGGAAATTCAGGGAAAATAGGCGCGCGCGCGCAACTGCTAATGCGAGCTCAGCGGGCTGGGCACTTG
>JAWWMK010049312.1:0-10219 GCA_035047105.1 Galeopsomyia nigrocyanea
AGAAACCAGAAAAGCTCAGATTTTCGTTTTTATCGATGCCAGAACTCTCACGTGATTTTAACACTGTCACAAGCAAAGAAAGGAGAGGGTGGGCAAGAGCATTACGAAACTTTTGATGTCCTGTAGAACCGCGTACCCCTAAAATTGCGAGCGTACTCGTAGTTTGAATATTTCAAAAAACGGTACCGAATTAAGGCACTTTTTTGTGGAATTGGCCATATGTAATATATATATATAGAGAGAGAGAGAGAGAGAGAGAAGTGCGTGTGTATATAGGTAAAACTGCAACGCTCGCGGCAAAATGTGTGCGTTTAGTTTCGCGCCGCTCGGGGCTATCGTATTATAGAGACTTATACTTTTCGCCTTGTTTTTTTCTCGATTATGTGTATCCTAGCACCGGTGTACCTGACGAGTCGATGCTGATATCGCGCGGCTTACTACTACTACTACTACTTGCGTTATTAGAGTGCAAACGATTTCGATTACGTGAGCTTTTGATCGGTGATAAATCAGACGGTTGAGAATATTGGTACACTCGATTCGACTTGGTTACTCCGATATGTTTGCTAATCAATGTTTGTTTTCGAAGAAACTCGGCTAAATCAGTTTTTTTTCTCTCTTATCTCTATTAATTAGATTTTCTTTCGTCGAGTTTGACATTTATTGGTCAATTTATTATTTCTTTGACAAAGTGCTTTTAGAACCTTTATTCGGAAATTTCGAAAGATGTTTTTATGCAAAATGTAACTAATAACTATCGAACACAACCAAAAATGAAACCAAAAATTAATGTCGATAATTACCCTTCGGAGAAGACATTGAAAACTCTCAGCCTCTCTTTCTTTCAAGTAAGACTAATGAATTACCCAAATTAAAATTTACCACGCGGTACTTTCCAAAATAAATTAAAAAAAAGGGAGTATGCTGTATGAACAACCATAAAGTTCCCACAATCAACAAGTTACATCAGCCTCTTCAATCCTCGTAGCCGTCATGTCATTTCGGTGTAAAAGAGGCAAGCCAACCAAGCTTGGCGCTCGAAAATCGGAGGAGAGAGAAAAAAAGGAAAGAAAAACGGGGTCAACGAACGAGGGCGTGCCGCGACGCGGCTTTGTCAAGTCGAGAGCGCGCGCAGCTTTGAATGTCAAGGCAAGAGTCCGCAAAGCAAAGATGCGGGCGTACGCACAAATCGTCGTTGACCTTTGCAAAACTCTTCGTCTATATATACCTGCATCTTCGTATCGCGGATTTTTTTTTTCACTCGGTTTCGATACACATGAATGCGCGTATATCAGCCAGTCGGCTGGAACTTGCGAGTGGTTGAGCAACGAGGAATATCATTAGCCTAATTTCGCGAGCGAGCGCTTTCAATATTGACATTGAAATTTTTTCGCGCGCGGTAAAGGGCTGCATATACATTGAATATCTTTTGCAAGGGAGAGAGAACGCGCGCGAGAGGTGATTTAATTATACATGCAAAAGATTTATAAAAAAAAACGCGATGATTTATGCTTCCTCTTTTTAATTCGAGATATCCGTTCACTTTTTTTTTTATTCTCTTCGGTTTATGATCGAGCGCGCGTTTATACTTTCGTATTACTGAATCAGGTCATTTTTTGTTGTTGTTGCGGCAACGAGTTTTTGATTTTTCGAAATATGTATCTTTAAATCGATATGTTGGCATGACGATCGCAATGCTGTAATCAAATTGAGATGCGAATTTACTTTCCACTTTAATATTCATTTTTTAAGTATAATCATTAATAAGTATAACGAAAATTTTTTTCAGCAATGCTTAGAACAAAAATGTCGACGACCAAAAATCTTGATTTAAAAAACGTCCAGCTAATAAAACATTTTTTATACATTTTTCCAAAAAGTAATTAAATACACCAAAAAGAAAAGATGTCGCAGCAGACGATCATGGTAAGATAAGCACAGTGCAAGAAGAAAAAAAAACTGGCAGATGACGTCAAACCCAGGGCAACGCAAATATAGGTATACATACGCATGCATGTGCGTGATACGTATATATAGGATCGGATAGTTAATTGGATCGGTCGGATCAACGAACGCGCTGTTTACGTGCTTTCCCTTGCCCCCCTCCCTTCCTCGATGCAGCGACTGTATACTCAGTTCATACCGTGGTTCATATATATATACGTATGTACGTATACGTGGCTATATTGCTGCTTTGTTACTTATTGGTCACTGTAATACGTTAGACTTTGATCGTATTTTTGGTTATTCAAAATTAACATCATAATCTGTTTGCGAATTAAAAAAATACTCGATGAAAGTTTGTAATTCGATTCAATGAGCAAATTAAATTTCGATCAAGAGTGAGTTATGGTGATCGAGCGATACTTCGATAAACCATTTTTGATTGAAGTAGAACGGATGATAATTTGTTACTTCAGAGGAACTTCCTTTAATATCGTTTAATAACGGCCACACACAGACACACATACACACAGCGTTTATTCAATGAAGCGTTTTCACTTCAAATTGCATTTTAATTGCTGGTCAAAGTATAACTTTCTCAATGAAGCCGAAGCATGTTATTTCATTGTCGGAAACAAACTCGTTAGTGTACTATAAAACACCACCACGACATATATGCCATCGATATTTTCCATCATGCGCCCAGAAGAACAATAATCTCCGAATAGTACAATTCGCAGCGTGAGACTTCCCTTATTTCGCGAGTTGCTGAAACAATAATCGCGCAGACGATCTCTCTCTCTCTCTCTCTCTCTCTCTCTCTCTCTCTCTCTCTCTCTCTCTTTCTCTCTCTTTCAGTCAGTCTACACGTGAAACTTGCAACGCGATTGTATACCTATATGTGTATACGCGCCGGACGTACGTCCATGGCCTCGTCCAACTTCCGCGGGGCTTCCGCTCTCTCTCTCTCTCTCTCTCTCTCTCTCTCTCTCTCTCGACGACGACGACGACGACGACGACCAGCCGCTCGTACAAAACCCGCAATCATATAGCATATATATGTATATATCTAAACCTACGACCCTGTGTGAAAAACACTTTATTAGTTGCGTTGTCTTCAGACGATTCTTGGTGACTCGTATTATATTATAACTGCACTCGTTGACAATCCGATTAACTTCTAATGAGATGCAGCGTATTTTTATTACTTTCACATCTGTCTTACTTGGCATTGAAAAAAAAACTAAGCTTACATCGACATAGTTTCCAACCGAAGAAAAAAAATGACTTTTACTCTCGCTCAATCAAGTATGTATGTATACATCTAGACTTCATCGACATCGCTCGTAAAACCATCGTACTCGAAACTACGTATGATTAATATTCGATCACATGGACGAATCGATCTCGCGAAGCATGTAACATTATAATGCACTCGAAAGCCCAGTCAGGGTATTCGAGAGAAAGAAAGATAAAATAATAACGTCGTCGCTGACAATAATGCGCTTTGGCCTTGGAATACACTCGCGGAGAAAATGAGCGTATTTTCTTTCTTTTTTTTCTTCTTCTTCATTCTCTCTCCGTGCGGCATCTCGTGACTGTTGTAATATAGGCCAGCAAGCGAAAGATCATATATATATACGGACGGACGCGTGCAATCGGTTGCCTCGATTGTATGCGGCTATTTCCAGATTTTCATTTTAATGTTCACTATGTAAGCCTGCAGCTGAGTGCGAGAGCAGTTAAATCTGTCGTGTAAACTGTTCATTGATCTTTTCCTCCTTGGTTATTAATATCTTCACTTAGCTCTCTGTCATTCGCCATTAGATAATCAACATACACTGTATCTAATGAGATTAGCTTGCAATCATTTCTTGCTGTATCGTATTATATGTTATGTTATTCTATTTGAGTAACATTAAATATTGAACTAACTTACATCGAACTTCAATTAATAAATTTACTGAACTCAGTCATTTGCAAATTCGCGAACGCGACACCTCGGCAAAACTCATCAACAATTTGTTTATTCTCGTTAATTGCAACTGAAGTTGCTATTACAGTGTGATGTGTGTGTGTTTGTGTGTGTGTGTGTGTATGTGCGTGTGTGTGTGTGTGTGTGTGTGTGTGTAGAAGAGAAGGTCGCGCGAACAATCATCTAATGCCGCACAGACACACACATACACACTGGCATGTAAGTACATAAGCGAAGATAGAAGGAGAGAAAAGAATGATTGTCGCGCGCTTCAGCCGCCTCGTACTAGTACTAGTGTATAAGCACTCGCCTTGCTCCCCTTTTACCGCCGCACACGTGCACACGATACTTTTACATCGCGCTCTGTGCGAAACTCGAGGCGAAACTATTATCCAAGATACACGGACGGCTATGAGCTTTATGTTTCAGAAAAGAAAGAAAAATTGGGAAATATTGATTAATAGCATCTTTTTTTTTAAATTCAATCGTGTTTGTAATTCCGATATTTATTCATGCATGTTGGAATATACAAATGAAATAACTTAGATTCTCGTGAAACAAAAATCAATCGACTTGTAGAGAGAGAGAGAGTCTGCTACACTCGAAAGAAATGTAAAACGAGAGCGATGACATAAAGTCGAGCATAAAGTCATAAAGCTATGGTGTATGTGAGGGTGTACGTGTCCCCGCATTGCTCATTATGAGCTCATTGGTTTTTAGTCTAAGAAAGACGGTCCTACCATCAAGACGTACCTTCCTCGTGCGGTTTCAATAAAAGCACTTATTTAGATTTAAATATAAATTATTTATTTATACTCCCGTATAAACCAACAATGCAAAATTCGGATAAATAAAATGGAAAGTAACAAAAAAAAAATCGTACTGCAGAAAAAGAAAAACTAATGTTCAGACGTACGTTCACGCGTAAATAATTCAGGTGTAACAACAGCAGCGACACGTCGACGACAGAGAGAGAAAAAGGTAAAATACCATCCGCAACAATAGCTCGACAAAATAATAAATCCGCGAGAGAGTGTGTAACACACATCGGAGGGAGAGAAACGTGAGCCGAGAGCCAAGATAATAACGCCAGTAAATCCACATGGGCGACGCGTTAAAGTCTCTTTAAAGCCTAGTATACTGTCAGTAGCTGTGTGAGTATTATATGTACGACACACGACATAATCAGTGCGAGCGCGTGGGAAAACAAAAAGGCATATACGCAGTCGTCACAATTATGACGAACGCGCGTGTTCGCTAATGTGCACGAAAAAAAAAAACACAACAAAGAAAGAAAAAAAAAGAAACGTGGTAGCGCATGCGGCACAGAGAGAGAAATGAAAGTAGTCCGTTATAGAGATCTAACGCCACACTTGTGGGAAGCGTCAACTTTCACTCATTGCAGCAGCTCGACGACGAACGACGAACGACGACGATCTTCTCTGATGCCAAAGCGACCTTCCATGACTGCGAATCGGTTATATATAGGTACATTGCATGTGAAAGTACGATTGTCTGAGAGGATATTTCGCCTCAATGGATGCGATTTTTTTAACCCTATTCAGAGAGAATTTTTTAACTTCTTATGTTATACGCGTCACAGGTGTTTTTTTTTTCTATACGTACTCATTCAAGCTTCTTGGCTTACTTTTCGAAAATAACGAAATACGCAGCTATGCAACAAGGTTTCCTCGAATTAGTTTAGATGATTTGACGATTTTCTCGCTGCTTGTCATCGAAGGAAAAATCAAACGACCGACGGGTCTTTATTAGGCGTGTACAAGTATAAACTAATGAGCTTAGTCGTACGAATGAGCTCGTTAATTTCAGATCAAGTTCAAATTAGTTTGTACAAACAACATTAATCACGAAAAAAAAAAAGAATAATAGATCGTGTCTTATAAAAAAAACTTATATGTATGACATAATCAAAGCTCGTATAAACGATCCAAACAAATATAGCGTATTCATAAACCTCATCCTTTCGCCGCGATATATACTTCCCATCACCGTACACACATACACGCATAATCCCTCCATAAAAAAGTATAACTCCTTTTGCATCGAGGCGCATAAATCGCAAGTAAGCTTCGTTCCCGATATAATATACCAACGCGTATATATATATACGAGATAGAAGTTGGCGAGTCACATATACGTGCAAGTAAAAGCGTGCAAATGAAATTGGCAAGTGTATTATAAAGCAAAATGAGTCGCTGGCGAGCATTACAAGAAAAAAAAAGCTTCCCTCTTCCGCTCGCCGCCGCCGTTGCTGCTGCTGCTGCATTCACATTCTCTTCCTCTCCGCGCGCGACTTTCTAGCGCGTGACTTACTCGTGCCGCGTGCACTTATATACACTTATATATACATGTTTCTCTGCGTGTCTCGGCGATATATTGATGTATCTTTAACTGTGTCCCTTGCTTATTTCTTTTTTTTTTAGGTTTTACCTGGTTAGTATCAGGGTTCGGGCATTTTAATTAGTCTTCATGATAAAAATGTGTAGTTTTTTTAATGTCGATGAAAACAAGTGTAGGAGTATTAGTTTTTCAACACGTTAATATCGAGTATAGGCGCATGTATGTACATTTTAATCTAATAGTGCGCAAGATGTCGATAAAAAGTGACTTGTCGTCGCACTCATTTACTTTCATTGTAACGTCCAAATCGCTTCATCATACAACAAGTGACAACGAAAATTAAAGAGAAACGAGTTTTTCCAACGGACGAACGAACACACACACACACACACACACATACATAAACACGAGTTAAACTGGGTTAACGGCCATTTTTACAAATACATCTCTTTGCGAAATAAAAAAAAACAATAACAACATACGCACATACACTCGCGCGAGTCTTTAGAGGCAAATTGAGACTTTTTTTAACGACGAGTTTCTCGAGTGAAACGGGAGCAAGCAACGTGTAGTATCTTGCCACCTATACGCAATACACAATTAGTCGAGAGAGCGAGAGAGAGAGAGAGAGAGAGAGAGAGAGAGAGAGAGAGAGAGAGAGAGAGAGAAAGAGAGAGAAAAATCTAGTAGGGGGAGAAAGGGAGAACATTTATTTATTTACTCGGAATCGCGCGTCGAACACGCCGATAACTATGAGCTTGTCTATTTATGGAACTGGGTGAATGTAATTATTATTTGTATATGTCCAATAGCACACGGGAAAATCGCGAGTCTAATTTGCCTTTTTAACTTTTATGGGACGAAGCATTCGACGTTCCGTAATGGAATGTACTTTGAGAAACAATTGTTGGATTTATGGTTTTTGCGCGAGTAATCAGTTAGCGATCGTGGAAAATAACCGTGCGATGCTCATTGTAACGCTCGTCGCGGCTATGGAATTTTCCCGATGAAAAGAAAAATTTATTTTATTACGTAAGAGATTGAGAAAAAAAAAGTAAACGAACGATTATGCACAGTGATTTGAACAAATAAATGCTAATCGGTGGATTTATGTGATTCTGCGTGCATCTACACTATATAAGTTATACAGATAATTTCTTATCTTGGTAATTATCAGCAAACCGTAATTACTCGATTGTATTTGATTCTCTATCGTATGAAATCTCATTATACCAATCAAATTTGAAATTTTAATTTTCAATGAACATCAAAATCCATTTCAAAAGTTTTCAAATCTGCACGATGATCATTGAATCGACTTATGAAACCAAAAATAAACCTGTATATATCCTCGTTTAAAAAAAAATCTTTCACAACCTTGCGACTATGAGTAATCAAAAATGATCGATCTGCATAAATGAATGAGCTTTTGGCAAGCGAAGAATGCGAATTAAATTGCAAATGTCGCCTCTGTCTCGCGCGCTCTGCAATTACGCCATTTGAAATTCCGATCGGTTGGTTCGATTTGTCGCGATATGATACACACGCTCACATCGGGAAGTGCTTCCCTCATTGTTCGCGGCTAATTGCTCTTCTTCGAATTTATTATCGTATCATTATGACAGTGACGCAACGTAGTAAATGTATACTTTCGACGAAAATCAAATTTTCACGGTTTGCGTGTTTTCAAGGTTACTCTCTATCTGGCCGCACCCATATGGGATAGATATACACATCGACAATCACCTGTGTCAGGTTCAGAAGACGTTGCGTTCGTATCGTGGTAGCTTAGCTCGATTTGAAAAATCTTCGAGCTTATTTGGTTTGAAAATTAGCGGATTGAGTAATTTACATGATTCTAATGGCTTGCCGCTATACATTCTTCATGGCGCTACTTTTTTTTCACGACACGAAAGCGCTGGAAAACCAACGTTTACATAAATGGTAATTCGCTTATTGAGTATTGTAAAAATAGAATAGAAATGTTTTTATTTTCGAGACCGTTCTTCGACTCATTTAGCGAGTATGTTTGCTTTCAGAAAATTCAGTCGTCATTGAATATGTAAAACTTATCATCAGCACTGTCAAATCGATATCGAATTGAAAATCAATATTTACGAGGCGTTGATCTATATTTAACTCTGAAAATTGAAAAAAAAAATTACTCTTCAGGATCTAATTGCAACGAAAGCCGGCGATCGCAATTGCACCTGCAGCACAATGAAACAATAATTGCGAGCGAGGAATGCAACGCGGCAATGGATATATATAATATATATAGAGAAAGGAACGTCGCAGCGGGGACATTCCGCGAAACGAATGACCGCGCTTCGTCGAAAGAGAGAGAGAGAGAGAGATGTGTCAGCTGACACGTCTCGAGATTGTAGGTTATGGGATCCCCCGATCTCTTTCTTTTTTCCGCCAGTGACCCAGTGACGAAGAATAGACAATCGGTTTCGTCAGTTCCAATTTTCCCGCCTTCCCTCTCGAACGACATATTTCGCACGCGATTAAGTTTCGAAAGGATTTTATTTTATTTTATTTTATTTTGCGAAAAGTTAGTTTTTGTATTTTTTATTCGGATTACGGCGACATCTGTCGTGTATAATTTCAAGGTTACACTCTTCGCGCGCGAGAGTATATTAACGTACAAACGCGAGTATATGACGAAATCCTTAAAAAAACATACTTTTCTGGGGTCTAGAATGGAAAAATTTTTTTTTTGATGCTAAGGCTTCCCATTATAATCAAATGGGCTTTTCTCACAGAAAATAGGCGAAAATCGGCATTTCTTCAAATATTGATTTCTCGGCTTCTAAGACCGCTAGAAACATTTTTGACCAATCAAAATCATAGCAAAAAAGAAGACCTTTACGTAGAAAAAAGTTTCATTCAAAAATAATCATCCGGTGACAAGGTATCAAAAAAATTGCAAAATAATTACATTTTTAGTTTGTTATGAAAATGGGGAAAATGCTGAAAAAATATAGTTCCCGAGGACTTTTCCAATGTTCACGAGCATTTTTCGACACTACATACCTTCAAAAAGAAGAGGAAAAAGGTCCGGAAGCCTTAGCATTAAAAAAAAACTTTTTCATTCTAGACCCCAGAAAAGTGTGTTTTTTTTAAGGATATCGTCATATATGTAAGCGTAAGATGGTTTATATATACACGTGTGTGTGTGCGTGTGTGTGTGTGTGTGTATACGTATGGGGTGGAGAAAGGTGATAGCAACACTCAGCGGCGGCGGCAGAGAGCCAGGTATATACGCGCCAGTAGGCGGACTGACTCGGGTTCGTTCACCTCGGACTAGCGGGCAACCGGATAGCGGGACCCTCGCCTCTCTTTCTTTCTCTCTCTCTCTCTCTCTCTCTCTCTCTCTCTCTCTCTCTCTTGCTGAAGAGAGAAAGAGAGTACGTGAGTATTTTTTCCGTCTCTTTCTCTCTTTGAGTTTCGGGGCGCCACGTCTCGGCGATCCCTCGAACCGATACACTTTATTGGGCTATTGCAGAGAGAGAGCGAAGACACTCTCTAATTGAATGGGGTCGTTCACATTGTCGGTCAGCAGAACACATAATATACACACACACGCAGCTATACAGCAGCAACGAGTCAAAGTTCGTCACGTCAGAGATGAAAGTATGTATGCTTCATTCAGCCCGTCGTACATACACGACACGCTCTCTGCTGTAATGCGTTCTCCATACGTATATGAGCAAATCCACAAAAAAACAGTAACAATTCGAGAAAGTATTTTCAAATATTTAAAACTGGGTGCACTCTCTCAATTTTAGGTGCACGCTGTTCTACGAGGTATTAAAAGATTCGTAATTCTCTTGCCCATCTCCTCCAGAAATGTGACACCCCTTTTTTGCGTGTGACAGTATCAAAATCACGTACAAACTCTGACATCGAAAAAAACGAAAATCTGCGGTTTTG
>JAWWMK010049323.1:0-10216 GCA_035047105.1 Galeopsomyia nigrocyanea
ATTTTACTAATCGCTTCCAAACGTCTTAATTTATTTAAGAGGTATAGACAATTAATTTAGTCAATTGTTAACAAAAATGCAGAAATAATGCGCGCGAAGCGCGCTCGGACAGCGCTAGTGTAATGAAATTTCTAATTAACCTTTCGTCCCTACATAGACTCATAGGCACTGTCTCAGAAAATGTCGAATCTACTTACAAGTTATTAATAATTTGATTTGAAAATTTTTATTCTAAATATATCAAGATGAATGGTTAATGCCCCTAAATTTTATTCATATACACAGAAACAAAAATTATCAATAAAAATCTGGAACCAATGGTCACCTGGCAATGTATCCAATCTCACGAACAAGAGGTTTTTATCCTCTTTTATGGATTGGCAGTGATCTAGTACAAATGCTAGATTTTCTGCTACTTTGTATTGGATCAAATAAATAAATAAATCTTAGTTTCAGGTGTGTTGCGGAACAGAGGTTTAATCAGCCATCAATACCTCAATAATAATTAAAAAAAAAAAAAGAAATCATGTGCCAATAAACCAAAACTGCAACATCAAGATCTAATTCTCGCCGCCGCCGTCTATTTTAAAGTCAAGGAAACTAACTCCTTCCTCCATGAACGCAACGAAAAAAAAACAGAGGAACACACAGAGCACAGACGAGCGAACGAACAAAAAAAAAAGAACGAAGAAGAAGGAGAGTAAGGCGCAAGCGAGCGAGACGAAACCACGCCGCGGATAGTAGCAGACAGACGTTCCAATTTGCCTGCTAGCTGTGTGCTGTTGCTGGCTATTCCCTTATTTCTGGACTTTGCGCTCGACTCGCTAGACGGTGTAATTGACGTTATTGGCGCGTCCGTCTCTCTCTCTCTCTCTCTCTCTCTCTCTCTCTCTCTCTCTCTCTCTCTCTCTCTCTCTCGCGCTGTTTTAATCAGTTTTGCCACGCTTTTTTTAAAACGTACAATTCCGAGGAAAAGTTTTTTTTCTTTGCGTGTGTGAATTCCTTGGGAATTAGGCGTTAGGAATCCGATTATAATTTTCCGAATCTAAAGTTCCTTTCGTCATATGAAAACTTTCGATATACATAATTTCAAATATTCATTTCCTACGAGAAATCCGAGAACGAGTCGACAAAAATTTTCAATGTTTCCATCCAATTAAACAGCGTTGGTGCTCGCAACGAAAAAAAAAAAACAAAAAAAAACATGAAACACGAAATATATAAACGCGCGCAATTTGTGCGCTGCGCACTTTGTAGCCAACCCCCGTAATCGGAAACCACTCGCGAGAGAGTGAGTGCAAGCGGTTACAAAACACACAAAGTTTTCATTAGCGTTCTACGCGCTGAATAAACGTGGTCACACACTTTAATTAGCAAAATTTTCACATGTATATATTTTCGTTTTTCCTTTCGTCTAGTTTAATTCGACATTACATTAACAAGAACAGTCGTAATAATTTCCTCGTAATCCGCAAACTACATAACCAGCACCTATAGACTTTTTTAACGCGATAACAAGTGTCTATAATTTTCCCCATTCCTCTCTCTCATCAAACATGCATGCATGCAAATGTATACCTCTTCAAAGAAAGAATAAGAAATGTTCACTAGCTCGACGTGTAAAGACGATAAAATAAAAAAAAAAATAAAATCATTAAAGATAAATTTTCAGTAGCACCAGTAGCAAAGTAGATATGGTCAGTAGTAAGCCAATGACGTTGACCTCAAAGGGGTAGACTGAGAAAAAGAGGAACGCGAGCGCGCGCCGCGACGCTGACGCACCGGAGTATATTTGGCTTTGGGCTAGCTCTGCTATACTACTCTGCGCCTCGACGGAGCTTTAAACACACACACATACACATACACACATACGTACACACAGACTCTGTAAATTGTTGTCGCCGCGCGCGGTTACGCGTCGCAATTATCCACCTACGCTCGTGTGTCTGTCGCTGCGAATTTAAACGGCTCAAGGTGTGTATTTTCGTCGCGTCCGAGGTGTGCTAAAAAAGATTAAAAAAGAATCTTTTTTTTTCTTTTTGACTAATTTAAACTTCCTCGTGTGTGTTTGTGTATGTGTGTGCTGTAGAGAAACTTAAATCCCACCGCGGTGAATTGAAAACGAAGGTAGTAGCATTCGTGTCACCAAACTGTTAAGCCTCCCCGAATAAGCAAAAGTAGCATTAGAAACAAACCGCATCGACGTATAAACACACATATACACACACCTTATAGCCTTCGTAAAGGAAAGGGTCAGAGAGTATATAGTATATAGAGAAGGAGAAAAAGAGCGTAGACCGGATG
The DNA here is from genome assembly GCA_035047105.1 of Galeopsomyia nigrocyanea. Classification (NCBI taxonomy): domain Eukaryota; kingdom Metazoa; phylum Arthropoda; class Insecta; order Hymenoptera; family Eulophidae; genus Galeopsomyia; species Galeopsomyia nigrocyanea. Next base: position 2,305 of record JAWWMK010049323.1, read on the forward strand.
CGCGCAACGCTATGTGTATGTATGTGTGTGTGTATATATGTGTGTGAGTGTGTGCGCGATTTATGGGCCTGTTTTATTCGTCGCGACGCTTCCGCTCTTGCCGCCGCAGCACGACGAAAGAGAAAGAGACGAGTGGATATATAGGAAGACGAGTGGTTATATAGTCGAACGAACTTCAGAAGAAGAAAAAAAAACGTGGATGAAGTTTTTATTTTTCATCGATGAGCTTAATTCGAGGTGGTATCGTATTTTATTATTCAATGTTTGGGCAATGATTATTTAAAAAAAAAGTAATCGGGAATAAAAATAAAAAACTCACCTTTCAGCTGGTTTCTGCGACAGAGCGTGGTGGAACAGTCGATCCATTGGGGTAAGCTGTGATCCTTCGCCAATAGCTCCATGTTCGCCGTTACCCTGTTGACCGTCCCCCCGATCGTAATCATCCTCCATCCCTGTAACAATTTCAAATCACAAACATTATATCTTTAATCAACTTCATTCTTTTTAACTGCAAGTAGTATAAGACGAAACATGGTCAGACATCAACAAGAAACAAATAATAAAGAAAATCGGCTTTGAGCACTTCTTTGCATGGCATTATTTTGCGAGAGAGAGAGAGAGAGAGAGAGAGAGAGAGAGAAAGAGAGAAAAAGAAAAGAAGAAGAGCTTTTCAAACGACACCTGAGCAAAGCCCTTAATGCGATTCGCTCACTTCCCGGCGCGAGTTTTAACGAGGGTCAAGTCGTCGTCGTCGTCGGGATTTGTAGAGAGTATAACTAAGTGCTAAGCTTGCCTCGCGTTTTAAAAACTTTTACTTTACTACGGCGACGTTATTTCGAAAAAAAAAAAATAAAACTGTCGATTTACTTTTAATTACCAAAAAATACGAAAGAAGAAGGTAGAAGGTATAGAAGACGACAATCGAAAAGTGAAAAAAAGAAAAGATCAAGAGATGAATTCTGGCGGTAGAAGGTTCTTGGAGGGAGAGAGGCTGTCGAAAGCAGATATCTTGGAGGCCTTTTCTTCGTTAATCCTCTTCTCTACCGCGACTCCGCCATTTCCTCTTTTGCCCTCTCTCTCTCTCTCTCTCTCTCTCCATTATCCGTTTCTTGTCTCTCTCTCTCTCTTATATATCTACGTGCTTACAGCCTAGAAATTCATTCGTCAAGTGCACACACACACATACACACACACACACACACACACACACACACGCACACACAGACTACTGTGTATTAAGCTTCGTTGCGTGATGCGCGAGCGTAGAGAAAAATCGATATTAAAATATCATCTAAAAATAGAAACGTTACTATTATATGTCGCAGCTGAAGTTTTCTCGAAACATGCAAACTCCATAGCTTCAAATAGAAAATCGCTTATCTGATGATAATTTGCTATTTCGGAATAAGTGTCAAGAAAAAAAAAAGAAGAAGAACGAACGAACCTCACCCCTTATCGAGTAATCCCTCGTAAAGCAAAAAAAAGAAGAAGAAGACGAAATGGGGGTTGAGGGGGGTGAGTTAAAGAGGCAAAGGGGCGTGGCAAGATGAATGATCGCAAGACGCGGGAGTATTGATCCCGTACTCTCTCTCTCTCTCTCCCCCCTCGTCCGTTTTCGCCGCTGCCTCTTGCGTCCTTTACTCGCCTTTGCTCCTTTGCAACGTCGTCGTCGTCGCATCTTGTTCCGTAAACTTCTTACAATCCCCTTCCCTACTCACTCTTTAGGTTCAGGGTCATGCGTGTGCTTGCAAACTTACTATGACCGCGATGTCGCTTTTTTTTCTCTTTTTTTTTTTTTGCTTACAGGTGCACGAGAGATTGTTAATCGAGAAATTCCACGGATCGGAATGTGTAAATCTGTATCGCGCGAAAATCAAACGATAAGCGCTAAAATCACTGATGAACAAATACGAAAATATGCTGTTATCGATCTTTCGTGAGAGCGACAGAGAGAGATAATTCAATCATAAAAGAGCGGTGTACCGCGAATTAAAAAAAAAAGAACGAAATGAAATGAAACTGATAACGATCGAGCTGAAGAACGAGGCAAAGCTCGCGTATAATCGTTGAAGGCCGCCTCGTCGTGTGAGAATTATATATGACGTACTCGACGTACTACACTTACTACTACTACGACTACGGGAGTGAGAGAGCACGTGATTAAGACTTTTTTTTGGGCGTGAAAAGACAATGCTGTAACATGGAGTGCTTCTTATCAGCGAAAAAAAAAATTCTTTTCTTTTGCTGTGTTTTAACATTTTAATAATCGATAAAAAAGAGAGGAATAACCTTTTCTTGCTTTCTCTCTCTCTCTCTCTCTGTCTCTCTCTCTCTCTCTCTCTCTCTCTCTCTCTCTCTCTCTCTCTCTCGTGACACGCGCAAAAGGTTCTAGTCTCCCAAAGCGGACGGTGGAAAAAAAGAAAAACGAAGAAGAGGCAAAACCCGGAAGGGACCGCGGTAAATCTAATAACTCGTCGTTGGTATTACGCAAGAGGTTGAATTAATTTAGGATTCGCCTTCTTTCTCTTTTTCCCTCTCGCGCGCGCGTTTGAATGATTTATCACGTACAGGTGTTTGAAGTGCTTATGATATTTCGTCTCCGTAAAGTTTTGAAAAATTGATAATTCCGCGCGAAGGTCACGGGGGCAATGACCGATTAGCCGGGTAAAAAAAAAAAGAAGAAATTACAAACTCGAAATTCTAAATATCATTTGACAAAAATACATTCGATTTGATAAGCGGGTCAGTGACCGCTGCATGCACACACACACACACACACACACACACATACACACGTCTAATCAATCGATAAAAGGAAAAAGAAAGAAATACTATCTCTTTTTTGGGGGGAATCCGAAAAATTTCATCAAGAGAAAGATTACATCGAAGCTCGTTAAGAGGGTCAAGCTTTTGCGCACAGGGAGAGAGAGTTGACTTTACCCCCCAAAACTTGAACGGTTCATCGAACTTGCCGCGCGGCATTATATATCTCGCGCGTCTCTGACGAAGGTCAAGGCGCGTAACACGTGCCCCCCGCCGCCCTTCTCCCCCCCCCCCGCCATCGAGATAAGAAAGCTCGAGAAAAAAAGAAGACAAATTCACAATGCAAACGAAAGCTCGCACGTACAATTCTTACGAAACGAAACCTACGTCATCGGCTTGTACATGAAAATGAATTTAAAAAAAAGCTCCGCGCGAGCTTTCATAAATAACGCCCGCGCGTTTATAGCTTACACGTGTGCGACTATAGCTCATCGAGGAAAAATTAAACTTAGCCGCGATAGAGAAAAAAAAGAAGAGGAATAATCGACTAAAGTGCGAGGGCAGCAGCGCGCGGGAAAATACACACATATATACACACACATAGCCGGGTGGGGTTGCCACTGCGGGCGTCTTACCTCCTCACCATCGCACAGCTTCCAAAAAAAAATTCCTTTTTCTCTCTCCTCATCGCCGATTTACGATTCGTTATCGTTACTTTTTCTTTTTTTTTCTCTCATCGGAGAACGACGAGCTTGCAGAAAGAAAAAAAAAACCCCAAAAAGCTCGCTCATCCACACAGTCGTCAGGGAGAAGAGGTCAAAGTACCGCACTACTGTAGCAGCAATGCGTACGAATATATATCTATATCGTAGTGTCTATGTCGCGGCGCTCATGCCGCAGCCGCCATGCGAGTTTCATGCCCGCGGCGACGCCTCGCACACGCCGCCGCTCCGACAGAGCTTTTTGCGTCTGCGAAAGCTTCTTTCGGACGAATTTTTCCCTTTTTTTTCTTTTTTTTTTCTTCTTCTCTCGCTCTCTCGTTGCGACACTGCGAAACAATTCGACACACTCGAATTTTTTTTGTTGCATTTCTCTATTTTTCCACGAAAATGGAGTTTATTATTGCGCAGTTGTCGGAGTGTCCGGGGGTGTCGTTCAACCCTCGGCGTGTGTGTCACGTGTCGCCGCCACTGAAACACCGTCGTCGTCTTTCCACACATTATTTTCGAAACCAAAAAATAAATAAAACACCACTATGTCATCCACAAATACAACGCACGCACGCACTACAGAATCTCCTTTACACACGGAGAAAAAAAAAATCATTCTCTATCTCGCGCGTGTGTGTGTGTGTATACCACACTTGTTAGCAGCGTGGTAGAATCGTGTGGACGGCCATGCTTTTCTGCGTCGCACTCGTCGTCGTCGTCGTCGTGGGAAAAAGAAAACGATATACAGCAACAGCACTCGTCGACGGGCTCAAAACTTTAGCACGTAAAAAAAAAAAGAACAAGTTTTTTTTGTTGCACGCTAATAGTAATAACGACGACGACGATGATGATGATGATGATGTGTGGTGTGCGACGCGACTACGCCTACTGCGAGTTTAGCTCTGCGAATCGTCGTCGTCGTCGTCTACGTCGCCGTCGTCGTCGTTTGCCCGCATCCCTCTCTCTCTCTTTCTCTCTGTCTCTCTTTCACGTGTGTATATGCTTGCCGCCGCGATAGAGAAAGAGAGAGAGAGAGAGAGAGAGAGATTGAAGCGACGAGGGCGCCACCGAACGGACGACACAACGTCGACGCCCGCGATCGATACAACGACTCTCTCTCGCGCGCGCAAGAGAGAAGGGAAGAGAAGGGGAGAGAAAGAGAGAGAGAGAGCAAAGCGTATAGTAGTAGTACGCCAAGTGGGGTGAATACACTCGAGCGAACCAGCGAGCTTGTCTGCCCTGCGCCACCGTCCAACTGGAGTAGGGTAAGGGCTAGCAGCGCCACACTACCTTCAGAATTCTCATTAAGAAAAGCTCTTCTTCTTTTTCTTCTTCTTTTTTTTGGGGGGAAGGGAAAGGTGTAAAAAATGATTTTTTTTTTGTTTTTTGAGGGGGAAGATTTTTTTTTTGCCTCGTTGACGTTTCGATGTGGCAAGTTCACTGCTCGTCTTCGCGAGGGTGAAGAATTTAGAGCGGAATGCAAGCTTCTTCATAAAAAGTTGCATGAATGAATTTGAAGAAGATGTAGGTTGGTAATTTGTGCGAAAAATGGCAAACTTCTTCTTTTCTCTTCGAAAAAGTTGATAAATTATAGGGAAATACACTCGGAGGCGTATATCGTTATCGCGATGAGAGAAAATAACGGTCGTAAGTTTTTTCGAATGGGCGGAAGATGAGCAACGAAACTTTTATTGATGTTTGCCCTCGCGGTATTACAAGTGGCTTTCGAAAAAAAAGGGGTGGTCGACTTGAACTATTTATTGCGCATACGCTTCATACTCTTTTATTTCACTAGTTTATTACGCGAACGAAAAATTTTTTTTTTTACGCGAAAGCATACACACGCATACACACGGGGAGTCGGTTCATTGAGCTTTTTTCATCCGCGAGAGAGAGACTTCGATATTGATTCCGCGAGCGCTATTTTGTTTCATTGGCTGACCTATTTTACTCGTTTTTTCTTCTCTCTCTCTCTCTCTCGTTGCCAATATTAGACGGATCGAATGCGAAAACGTGACGCAGTCAATTTTTCGCACTCCGCGCTTGTATATCGAATTCTACTTTTTTTTTATTTGCAATACATCGCTCTTGTTTTAAAAATAGTATACGCAAAAGTTTTAGTTCTGTACTGTACAAAGCTTTTTATCGAGTACAGAGACGGTTTTAATAAATTTCCAATAAAATGCAATTAATATCACACGGGCGCGCGCGCGCGTAACTAACGAAAAGTAGGTCTAATCGAGAGAGAAAAAAAAAGAGCACTCTGATGGTTGAATATGAAGCTGCAGGGCGTACTGCGAAAATGAAAAATCCCGACGTCGCCGTCACACACGTATTCTCTCGTATCCTCGAGTCTCTCTATTATACATTGGAAATCTGTCGCGATCGAGGAATGAAAGATACAAAAAAAATTATATGCATACGTCGTTTCTGTTTTTTTTTTTTACGGATCTAAACGGAGAACATATAAGTCTCGTCGAAACAGAAAAAAAAATTCTTTTTTTTTATTTTCGATACGTATAGAAAAGAAGGTCAGTACTACATGCGTGAGAGCTTGCACGAGCTTTTTTTTTTGTTCTCATTCAATCCCTCGCGCGCCCGCGAGCTCCAATGTTCCACCTCGGCAAACACTAATGCAAACTGTGTCACGCTCGTGTTATTCGGCAAATCCCCGGAAAAATTACAACTCGGCCTTCTGAGCTTTTCGGGCTGACGAGTGTATTCAGTTTTACTAATTGCGAACTGTAAAATTTTGGCTGCAACATTTTTCTTTTTTCAAATAAAATTTCCCACTTTCATTGGCCGCCCCACTCGACTTGCACGTTTCATTATTAAAGTGAGAAACTCATATGCCTGGCAGGACGTGCGCAGCGGAAGGAAAATTGAAAATACGAGAGAAAAGGAAAAATAAAAAAAAAATCCCGCAATATTCTTGTGACCAACTTTCGCACGCGGGCAGGACGAAAAAAAAATATAAACATTCCATCGTATAACCCATGGACGTCGAGTTTTCAATTAACATTCAGCGTGTATAGTACCATCGACGCACGCAAATAGCAATCCTTGCTCGCTTGCGCGCGCAAGCTCATGAATCAGTCATCTTTCTCTCTCTCTCTCTCTCTTTTTCGCTCGCGTCAGAGAGAAATTATGGAAGACGCCATCCGCGACGAAGAGTACAATTGAGATGGCGAGTTTATTAAAGCAGAAAACTCGCGGCTTAAAATAGACGAGACGCGCGACACATTGCAGTGGAATGCAAAAGGCTTATAAAGGGCATATACTTCAATTGAAAGTCGCGCGCAACTTTTTTTTCTTCACCAAGCGCCATTGATTGATTATTCTCTTCTTTTTTTTTAATGAAATTTTGGAATAGTTATCAAGTATTCCGAAAAGTATACTCTCTTTTTTTTCACACTTTTTTTCACGAAGCCTATAAAACCACACGTCTCCTCGTCGCGCTCTACATAAAAGAAATCGGTATATAGAGCGTCTAGACCTAAACTATGCCCGCAAGACGATATAGTCTATGACAAAACGAAACATCCAAGAGAGTGCAGCAAGCAAGAGAGACGCCGGCGTCGTCGTCGTCGCCCAGACATAAAAGCAGCTACGGAATTTCACCTCGATCGTCTCTCTCTCTCTCACTCTCTTGCTCTTCTTCATTTTTTCTTGGCGCTTCGTTATCTTTCTCTCTCTCTCTCTCTCGCGCGCGCGTTTAATTCTTTATAAATAGCCAGTTAAATTTAATCCCTGACCCTCGTCGCTTTCTCTCGTATGTGTTTCATTGACGACGGCTCGATAAGCGATAACAACGTTGCGTGCACCATTCATGAAAATAACGCGCACTTTTGTTTCTTCTGTATGTGCGTATGTGTATATCAAAGCTCCCGCGAACTCTGTTTGGCGGTTGTATGTTTTTATGCGCAGTAGCAGCGGTGGCGTGCGATTTCGCTGATTTGTTTTGATATTCCCCCCGGGCGAGAAAAGCTCAACAGATTAGCTTTTGTTCTGTGCCGCGAGACGAATTTCTTTATACTTTGTGTGTGTGTGTGTGTGTGTGTGTGTGTGTGTGTGCGTGTGTATGTGTGTGTGTGTGTGTGTGTGTGTGCTTTTGCTAACAATGATGCGACTTGTCTTGTTTGAAGGCTTTTTTTTGTTCGATTATTACGAATTTATAGATTTATACCCTGTTAGAAAGTTCACGAATAAAAATTCGTGAACCATATAACCTATAGGATTTGGCGCTCAAGTAAAACCATCTAGGGGAGGGTGGGGCCAAATGGTACTCGGGGTAAAACGGCACCCTTGGGGTTTTTTCATGAAAGACAATGCCAAAAAATCTGGATCTCTAGAATATTGTCGAGGATAGTACACCAACCATTTTTGACTATCCAACGACCTGTTAAACATTATTCCCTTGTTTTTAGAGAGCTTTGAAT
>JAWWMK010049334.1:0-10215 GCA_035047105.1 Galeopsomyia nigrocyanea
CAAAAGGAGATAAAAGTCAAAATCTTGTATCCAACCCATCAATTCCACAGTAAGTTTTTGAATAAATAATATAATACAAAAATAGAAAATAATTGTAGCTTCATTAGATTTTCGACAGTAACAGTAATAAAAAGCCACAATTGTAGTACGGCAACAACAATGTACGCAAAATTTGAACAAGATATCTTGAAAATTAAAGAAATGCCAATGGTAATTATCCTCCCAAAAAATGACGAAAAAGCGAAATTTACAGCTCATGTAAAAAAAAGTCAGAAAAGAGAGAGAGAGAGAGAGAGAGAGAGAGAGAGAGAGAGAGAGAGAGAGAGAGAGAGATAGAGATATCCATATATATATATATATATATCCAAAAGGAGATAAAAGTCAAAATCTTGTATCCAACCCATCAATTTCACAGTAAGTTTTTGAATAAATAATATAATGCAAAAATAGAAGTCCTATTTTCTTTCTTCATAAAATTATGAATCTAAATGTTTGCGGATAATTGTTTCCATCCGCGCTACATTTGTTATTTAACATAGATTGAAATTTGTTGCTAGTAAGAAATCGGTTTTGCCACGTAAAAGTTCACGAGATTATCAGGTTAAGCGTAGCCACATGGCAGCAGCGTGCTAATCATAGAATATAGGCATCCGCGCGGCTGACCACGCCCAAAGTCGAAATCCATTCTCATCCGGGAATTTTACCAAACAAACAATTGAAATAACTTCGGTATTACTAATAAACGACCTCGAACAAACGAGGGTTATTGCTATTTTTGCTAAATTATATGATAATAGTAAACACGTGGCTAGCCAACGTACTTAGCATAGGGAGCATACATCCACGCGGCCAGCCACACCCAAACGGCGGAAACTAGTTATATCCGACCCAAAGGGCGGATACGCAAACAAAAATTCCTCGAAATCATTTATAATAAGTCACGCACAATCGATAATAACTAAAATTTTAAAAATCTAACAAAATTTAGCTCGCGTGTCTTTAGAGTAACTGCGGGGAGATACAGGTATCCGAGCGTCCGCCATTTTCAAAAGCGGAACAAACGTCCAGCAAGCGAACACGAGTCGGCCACTGGCTCCATGCTGCTTTCCTCTACATGATTAATTAGTTACGAATGGGTTTTCAAATGATAGTTAATACCTTTTATTTAAACTAATTTGCATTTATGCACTTTTTGGATACTAACTAGCATAGAACATCTTCAAAAATTTTAATACAATTACGAAGCGTTCGTATAGATATTCGATTATACAAACTTATACCTGTAATTAGTAGCTTGTTAGTTATAATTATCTTTGTTTCTATTATAATTATTAGGAATCGGGTTAATTTCATTATAGAGATTATTATTTAACCGATATTATCTAGTAAAGCGATAGCTAATTTCAGGGTATATAAATAACGCGTAGGTAGGCGGGGCCCTATTAATAGCGACATTTCCAACGAGGATAGGTACCCCTCGTGGCTAAAAGAGAGTATCTTGACGCGCATCTCAGATTACACGTCACAATGTTAGTTACTGATAATTTTAGATGCAAATAATTTTACGACAAAATTAATTTCTATTCAATCATTTACACAAATGCAACGATTACACGAATAGTTACAGTTTTCTCTACGAATCACGTCACCAATTTCATTACATTGGATTTTAAAGTTATTATAGTTTGCGTAGTTATCAACTCTACTGATGCTTGCATTACCGTACATTTGCATCATATTTCGATAAAGCATTGTGACATTGTCTAATCTGATATGCTGAAAATAAAATTTGCTAGGCGATTAAAAAAACGATAAGGTGTACGTTTTACCTGTCTGATAATTTGAAAGGTTCAGTTTGAAATAAATTTGTGAGGATCTTGAATGCGCATTCGGTCATCATTGCAATTCAGAGACTAGCAAGTAGAAATATTTTCGCGACACCTTTACAGCCAATAGAAGCATAGGAATCCGTGAAATTCGGTATCAAATTTGGCAGTGGCGTCAGCAGCGATAGGTGAAGAGATTCGTACGGCTCAACATGAAACGTATTGTGTACGATATTATGTATAAGTAATTTTAATGATGAATATTTGTGTATTTATCATTCAATTAATGAATGAATTTATCAAAACAAGCAAAAGATATGATGATTTGCAGCAAGCTGGTAATTCTAAATTCATTTATTAATTGTACACGCATATTGCGAGTAAGAGTGGGTTGAAATGATTCATAATGAAAAGCAAGAAAAGGAATAGATTTAAGATACTCTGATAATTTGAAATCCGAGCAGTTTCGCGACTATATTAATTGCTAATAATAAGGTTTTACACAATCGCTATAATCATATGAGTATTTACAGTTTTCTCTACGAATTACACTAGTTGATATTTTTTGCAACGTTGCACGTCATGTTGTAATTTTGCGCGTAGCATACCAACAACGCACTGCGGCTTTGCTTTTTTTTCGATGGAGATGAAAATTGGTAGACGATTATAAATTATACCTTCTTTATCATTGGGAAAGTTTACTTTGAACTTATGAGGACGTTGAATCCGAATTCGGTTAGCATGGCAATTCAGAGTCTAAAAGTAGATGGAGATTACCGCGACATCTTTACAGCTAATATGAACATGGAATTCAGCACAATTCGGTAGCAAATTTGACATTGACTATGGCAGCGAGAAAAGAGGAGATTTGTAGGCTTTAGTGTGAATCGTGCAATAAACGTGATAATTTGACATTTTTACTCCTCGCCACTTTTACTTCTGACAGCAAGTAAGCAAATCACTCTTCTTTTCATGAAGGTTAAGCGCACAAAATATTCATTAGGTTTAAACACTGCACTTGCACCATCGATTAAAACTCTGTAAAAATCGAACCGAATTTAACAATACATAACCAACGATTCACACGTGTTTGGCTAACCAAACATAACACGCTGTTTACAAACATGAAGTTGCACAGGTCGCATAGAACTTGACTGAAAACTATATTTACATGATCCCTTTTTTCTTCAACAATTTTGTTCGTACTACGATGTGAAATCATAATCGAGTTATATATACAGCCAAAATCATATCATCGACTAATTTGATTTGAAAAATAACATGAAAAGATGAAAAATAACATTAAAGAAAAATGGTTATAAAAAAAGTAGCTATGCAAACTAAAAGTAACGACGAACTGACCACTAGCAGATACGCTAACCACAATAATAATTAACAAAATGACCAAACGAGACGAACACAGGCGAAAACTCTTACAGGCATGATCAATTGAGATGCAATAACGTTTTTTTTAATATATCCGATAGAAATTTTTTTTAACTTTTCTACGAACAATATTTTATGAAAATTTCGGTTTTTTATGCTAAAACTTGTAACAATCCCTATGAGAGTCTTAACCACGCATCTGGCTCATTTTACAAAAAATAATTGTTCACAACTCATATCAAATAATAATATCATATCATAATAAAAAGTAAAATCATAGTTCATTTAACTCTTCCAGGAAGCATTCCACCAATGCAGTTGGCAGCGTTTTTTAAATATGCGTTGAAAAAAAGCTACTTGTTGAGTTTTAGCTTTTCAAAGGTTTGTTTGCTTGGGACGATAAAATACAGAGGAAGCGAAGAATATATTTATATAGAAACGAAATACCTGAGGAGGATAAAGGTCCAATGTACATTCTACACATGCCGTGAGCCCAGGTAAAATGACTTTTACGTTTCCTTTAAATCCTTCAGTTCCACCGTCAACAAACGGTATCACACTGCTGTGATCAAGAACTCCATTGTTGTAAACGAGAAGCGAAATTAACATGCCATTGATCCATCTTCTTGCTATGACCGAATCCAAACCACATACAACAATATGAAATTGACGGTAAAAGTCTTCATCCTTATCTTGAATTTTGCAATAATGAGAAATAACATTACATCCAGGTATCTGGTTGTTAATAAATTTTGATGCTGTCTCTGCTTTTGAACTTCCAATATCTTTGTGTCGAAATAAGAATTGTCTGAAATGAAAAATTTGATCATCTTTCGCTTTACGCAAGAATTAAGTAATAAATATTTTTTTGCGAACACAAATCGTTCGTTCTTTCGCTTGCTAACCAAAATAATGTGACTTCGCAAAATTTAAAGTATCATTTCAACTCAGCGCATATAAGAGCTGAGGAGGCCCTGTCACGGCTATCAAAAGGATTGTTGGTGGGCAGTTTTCCTTGTCATCGTATGTGAGATAAAAGGGCAGGGCACGTGGTGCATAATCACAGTGGTTTCCGCGCGGACGGCAGGACGAAGAGATGTTCGAAAAAAAACACATGAATAGTTACGGTTGCTAGGTGATATGATATTTGTAACAAATGAAGTGCAAGCGAGCAAACGAACGAGCCACGACGTGAAAAAATTTTCAATCGTCTGCGAACGGCCATTCCAGCCAACCATACAAAATACTTCTGCAATTATATTGAGTTAAGTAAAAGAAACATCTTACTTTCTTACTTTAACTAACAAGGGGAGACCACACCCTCCGAGTCATGGGTTTTGTTTAAACTTGGTCAGTGGCCTTCCTTTGTGTAGAAATGAAAGTCCCGCGAAGGATTCTGTTCCATGGGCTCTTGTTCAGAAGTTATCAGGACCTATATCTAATATATTAACAAATGGAGCCTAATTAAATCAAAATAACTCTTGAAATATTGAGTTTACCATAATTATCTTGAAGTGATTGAGTTTACCATAATTCTAGCACTTTTAGAGTTTTTTTTTTAAATTTTATTAAGTATTTTGAATTGAAATAGTCACAACTTACGAACGGAATAGAACATTTTGACAAATATTTTTCTTAAACAGAAAGATTTGATCTCAGTTTTCTAATCGTAATCCTAAAATTACGATAGACTCAATATTTCAAGAGTTATTTTGATTCAAATAAGGACTCTATTTTTCAATATATCAGATATAAGTTTCGATAACTCCCGAATAAAGGCCAATGGAACAGAATTCTTCTAGGGCTTTTCATTTCTATACAAAAGAAGACCACTGATCAAGTTTAAACAAAATCCGTGACTCGGAGGCTGTGGTCTCCCTTGTGAGTTTTTTTAGACTCGAAAATCACGATCGAGACCATTTTTAGTGCCGTTAAACCCGGGATAGTTTGAAAGTTTGAGTTTCCGATCGTGCTTTCGAAAAATGCCAAGATTGAACAGACAAGATCCGACGAAATCGTCAACGACTGTTCCTGCGAAACGACTTTGCACTACTGCTCAAAGAAAGACGTCGACACCTGACCCGGACATTCCACTATCTACGAAAACATGTTCAACTCGACCTCGTCCTCTCATCACAGCAGTCCAGGTGCTACGGGACGCTGCGGTTAATCCTCCGGTGCAAGATTATTTTGTTGGATAAAAAAATATATATACATGGGTAATTCCAGCAGTTTTTTAAAATTCGCTGCGCAGGTGGGTCAACCAATTTTGCCGGTCATTTTTTCTAGGGTGGAGTATGTCAAAAGAAGCCTTTTGGCTATCTCATAATTTTTTTTAAAGCTATATATATATGTGTGTATATATATTTTTTCAAAGGGTCGAAAAAAGACCTTTTTTAGCCTATTTTTGAAAATTCATAGCTCCGCGACTTTCTAATCTTTTTCGACGTGTGACGCCTCATTGGATTCATCTACTCCCGCACTTTCATGAAAAAAATAGTCCATAAAGAAATATATATATCTGTATACATCGCCCCGTTGAAACAACGAAGCGGGTATGAGACCAATTTTAGAGCCATCTTTGAACTACCATAACTTTGTCAATTTTCAATATTTTTGAACGCGGTTGACGGGGGTTTCTTTGTCTTTTAAAGAGCTTTAATTTGATTCCCCACACGTCTAATTTGAATGAATAGAATCGTATCTACAGGACTTTAAACATGGCGGTTTTATCAAAAGTTGAAATTTTCAAAGTGAATTAAAAAAAAACGCTATTCCCCATTGTGACCTCCGGGTTAGTCCTAAGCATCACCCAGTAGCCGGATCAAAAGGTAGCAAGCAAGTTGCTAATTTTTAGGAGGATTTATGTTCTCGTGTTAGTCGCGGCTGCTCGAGGTTCAGCAGAGAAAACCGAAGCTTCCTCCCGAGTTCACACACAAGGTGTACTTCCTCGTTGCGTCTTCCCTGGGTGTGAGCACGAGAAAAATATAGAAGAAGAGGAGAGACAATGCTTTAGAATTCACTCCCACGGTTATGAGTGCGAGCTCTTTATCCCGCGGTGCCGAGTTAGTGAAAAGAGGATAGAAAGATCGCGCACAATTCAACCTCACAGTACGGAACACTTTACCCAGCAGGTACTCTGGCTCGTGGGAGCTTCCACGATCCAGCTGGAGCGCGATGCGTCGATCTCGTGTGTCTTGCCGTGACCCGCGCTGCTTAACTTGTCCGCTGCTGCTGATGCCTGCTAACTCTTCCTTAGCTTTACAAGAAGTGTTTAGGCTCTTCGACCCAGTGGAAGGCCAAAACGCGCTGCAAGTTCCGCGCTGAAACACGGCAGCAGTACCAGGATCTTGCCAAGATTCGGGTTAGCGTAGACGCTTGTGAGGGGCTCTAGGGTATCAGCTAGCCTAGCCCGCACAAGTGGATCTTCTACGAGGAAATGGCACCCGTCGTAGACCGGCTGGCGCCCGTATTTATTCGGCGTGGAAGGCATGGCTCCCTTCGCGTTCAGCGGCGCTCGACTGTTCGTGCGATGGAGTGCTCATGGTGACTGCCTATCCTTTCTCTTGATTGGTTGCTTCTTGAGTAGAGGAGAGAAATGTCGCGAAACTGTAGGCTGACTGATCTCGTAGCGCTGTCTCACTCGCTCTTATACATTTTTTTATCTCGATAATGTATGATTATCTGTTAGATAATATTATTAAATAAAATTGAATTGTTACAAATTTTCATGCCAACTGACACTAATGCCCTGGTAGATCACTTTTTTCATTTTATTCAATTTTTGCAGTAGCGCATTCTACTTTTAACAATTAACTAAAATTTATCATATCTAGATTTTTATTTTTGCCACTAGGCACGTTTTAACATTACATTTTATAAAATTAATAAACAAATTAGATTCGACTTGCGTCGATGATTATTCCATACTAGGAAAAGTAACAACTTATGAATTGTTTATCCGTAAATCAAAAACTTAAATAAACAATTTATTAATTAACGAGCCGATTTTACTAGCGACTAACAAAAAATATGACGGTGTAGCTCGTACTTTGTTACACCCTTGGGGCTAATCAAATTTTAAATAATAATTATCTATGAATTTATAAAAAGGTAAATGTAAATAATATTTTGGAAACCTTAATCACAGCCTCCGGACATGTGGCGCGTGGCCTTTCCCCTTACCTCACCTCCGCTTACCATAGTTCTTACACATGGATATGACGGGCGATCTGGTGTGCAGGGGCCAGAAAAAATAAAGGAACTGTTTGAGATTTTTATTCTCTAGTTTTTCATTGTCATTTTAATACCTTGCACTGGTGATACCGGAGTCACCTACAAACAGCTCAGCAGTGAGGCGCAACGAGCGAACGCAAGCTACAAAGAGACGCTACACGGCGCCGTAGCTACCAACAGACGATGGAGTCCAATCAGCTCCATTAACATCAAAGAGACCACGCAAAAATGTATCTAGGCCATGGACGTCAGCGACAACGTCCAGCGACGCGCCTCCCTCAATGACGACAGCGGCAGCGCAGAAGGACGTACCACGTCAAGCAACAGCAGCGGTAGCGCGGAAAAGCGCACTGCCTCGAGCAGCAATAGCAGCGACGCGGATGGGCGCACCACTTCCAGCAGCAGCACCACGCACGAACTCGCGGGCGACAACCTCAGCAGCAGGGCGCAAAGTCACACTGCCTACTCTAGCCTCAGCAGCAGGGCGTAAAGTCGTACTGCAAACTCCAACCTCGACAGCACTGCGCAAGGTTGCGCCTTCTTGCGCATCGACACATCGCAGGCGCAAAGTTGTGCCTATGTAACCAACGTCACCAACGCGAACACGCTCTTCGACACCACCACAAGACGACGATCAAAGTCAAGATGAGGCTGAATTAGAGGCGAAGAGCCGTATTACGACGGATTGATTGACAACGATGAGTACATCGATGAGATTGATGAGTCAGCTGTTGAAAAACCGAATTTAGAGCCAGAAATTTTTTCTAATTTTAACGTATCGTCAAATATGCATAGTGCCGACAATCGAGGCCGTACCCATTGAAGTGATCACTTGTCCCTGAAAATTACTAATAAAAAATGGGCCAAATCAATAAATAATTTAAATAGTTCCAGTTTGACTAATGATTATAGGTTAATATGTACTCACTACTGTGAAAACTTCACCGGCGATCCGCTTGAATTGGTAAGGTTTAAAAAACCGTACACTGACAAATCATCTTGGTTGATTCAACCGACTGCATGTTAAAATAGAGCAACCGCCGATCCGAAGTCAAATTAACCACCCGGTACATCGATTTTACATCCAGTTTCTGTTGAATCGACAGAATTGTCTGTCAAATCAACTACGTATCCGAGTCGAATCAACCTTATGGACGAAAATTCTGTTAAAAATTTTTTTCCTCCACTATCGAATTTTTTTTCGCTATATGACGTCCCCTCCGTCTATCGTTGTTGGCACCTTATTTTTACTTTACTAATTTCGGAACATCGCATACACTTATTTATATTATCGGACTATCCTACCAAACTCTCTATTTTCCTAACACACACTCGTATCGCACGCATACATAGGACGCTCTCCCATACTAGTTCGCTTTCGCACGCTATATTTGTAGTGGCATATTAAAACTCTCTTACATACTAATCGACAGGTTTGTCTGCCGCTTGCGAGTTGCGCATTTGTAATATAAAACCTGAGGTGAAGCCACTTAGCGGCTAGCTATTGAACCTTTGATCGTGAGAATTTCAATTTCATATTACGCAATTATTTATGATCTGAGGAACAAGTCAATTGAGCCAACCGTAATACTCGTTGAAACAACCATGTTAATTTTTCAGTGTATGAAAATTCGATTCCAATGGGATCTTATAACGCTCACGAAATCGACAAGCAATCACACGACGCGCTAGAAAAAGACGCGAAGCTTGCAGAAAAAGCTCTATTCATAGTTGGTAGTAGTGCTAATGAAATTTTGAAGGGTTTAGAGATAACATTTGGTAGAGATGAGAGCACATGTTAGCATTTTAAAAATTTTTATTTCATTGGATTCCTTGCACTTTTTTACATAAATATTAATGATAAAATTTTCCGGGCCGTAATAAAATAGCCGGCAACGAGCGATAAGGCAAAGCACTCCGCCCGCTAACCGAGCGGCGCTGGCGCAGAACACGGGGACGCACTGCTCCTGTGGACGGATCGCTTGGCCCGATCGCTCATTAAAAGCTATTTTATTAGGTCCCGGAAAGTTTTATTATCGATTCTTATGTCAAAAAGTCCAAGGAATACGATGAAATAAGTATTTTTCAAATCCAAACAGTGGCTCTATGAAAAAAATTCATTTTTTGTTCTAAAATACTCATTGGAACAACAAATTTTACAACAAAAATTGAATTTTTGGGGCCCTCGTTCCCTGCTAGCCCATTTTATTGTAAAAACACTAGGTTAGCTTATATGATTTTTTGTAAAAAAAATGTGTTAGCCTATATGAGCGAGGAACCCTTTGCATTTGACCTAAAAATGACTTTTCAGTATAACTGAGAATAGAGTTCTCTGTGTTCAAAGAAGCCTTTGTACACTGGTCAAAAGTTCCCAGCTCCCCAGGAAAGTCACTCCGTCTGTGTAGAATCCACATTTTGCCTGATCACTACTTTGCTTTCCAAAAATACATGTTATTATTGATTATTATTATTAATATGAAATAAATGATATGTATGTCTTCTATGACGAAAAATGAAGGACCCTTTTTACCCTGAATCGATATATAACAATTCAACCTTGTTATGACCATTTATATTCGGCTATTTCGATAAAAATTGATAATATCGTCCTCTAACGCCCCACATCTACGCCTAAACTACTAACAACATTGAAATAATTTATATATGAGTCTTTTATAACAAAAAAAAAGAGAACCCTTTTTATTCTTGAATCGATAAATAATTATATAACCTTTTTATGACCATTTATATTCGGCTCTTTCGATAA
>JAWWMK010049345.1:0-10213 GCA_035047105.1 Galeopsomyia nigrocyanea
TGGTTAAACTTAACCAAATTAATCGTGCAAGGCATCATTTCAAAGGATGAACGGGTAGCTTTCAAACGAGGCTACGTACGTTGAAAAATTCGCTTGTCGTAAAAAGTTATGGCGATTTAAAATCTTAGTGGCGGTATTAGGTTCTCGTACCTTATGTATAACATTAAATACCGCCACTTGCTGGTATTTTAAATGTACGCTTGCTACAGCGGTACGGCGCGGTAACATCCACTATATATCCACTATATAATAAAAATAGATGAAGTAAAGTCAGTTAGTATCGAATTTCGGACGTTCGAATTTATTCATATCGAAATTTGAAATTGTATAGAACGTTCGCAATTGAATTATTGCAATCTGCAATCTGCGCGCGAGACGCGCCTTAGTGGCTAGTTATGTTTATACTGTTAAATAATTTATGTTAAATAATTAATGTTCCAATGATTTAGATCATCTCCGAATACGAAATTCGTTTTACATGAGCTTTTTTATGCTCTAGATGCGCACATTTTCCAACACTCTGAATTTCCGATAGACGAATATGTGTCATTTTAACTATAGTCTAATATACCTAAGCATAAAGCTGCGACATACCATTCGATTCGTCTTCTTTTGCCCTTTCAAAGTGCATAAATAATCCAAATTCTGCCTCAGTTACTATTTTCATCGAGATTTTAATTCGATTGAACCTAATACCGCCACTTTAAAAAATCCTATCTAAACGATGGGTAAAAATTTCAATTAGATATTTCTCAATACAGTTTTGCATTTCTTTGTGCAAATAGAGAAACAAAAATGCAAAAGAACTAAAAAAAAATTCATTTCGAACAATTGGCAACGTCCAATGGTCTATTTCTAGTTTATTTTGTAAACCAGTGTTAATTAATAGCCAAGATTAACACATAATTTATCATATGAAAATAGCACTTCTTCATGATAAATATTGATACCGAAAGTTATTTGTCAGTAACGAATATTTTCATCTGCCAAAATACTTTTTTCTTGAAGTGGTAGTATTAGGTACACTCACTTTTTTACACCAAAAATAAGAGTTTTTCTTCAAAAGTGCGGTAACTTGGATTTAATATCATCAAACTGATCGTGCGAGGCGTCATTTTTAAGGGCATCTTTAAAGTCTGTAAAATACCATAAAAAAATTCAAAGGTCCCTGGACGTTCTTCGAAAATCTTTCACGTATTCCAATCCAGTCGAGAAACGTGAAAGAACCGTAAATTTTTTTTAATCTCAAAAGTCTTGAAAAATCTAGTTCTAAAAAAGTTCTATAATTATTCATCAAAATTTTGAGTGAGCTTAAATAAAAATTCCAAAGGTGCCGACAATTTCCATTAACATATAAAATTAACAAATATATTTTGATCACGAAAAATAAAATTCAATGTATACAACTCTAAAAAAAAAATCCAAATAATAGTATGTTACTCCGACCAAGGATCAAAGACAAAGTCGCATAGCTGGGGCGTTTATATTCGCGTCACTAAGCGCATCGATCTGCGCGATAATATAACACACAACGAGGAGGGCCGCGAGACTCGATGTATATACGCGCGCGCGCACACCGAGCGTACACAAATTGGTATGCGACGATATCAAACGCTTTCCTCTGCCCCCATCTCTCGCCCTAATGGTCGCGTCTTTGGGATAATAAGCTTGCCAAGCACCCAGATGAAAGGGGATGATACAGACGACTGCAGGTGCAAAGTCAGATTATATATTCGATATATTAGCTTGTCATGCTTATCTTTGACATTCTTATTCTTTTGTCTTCGCAGCTTTTATATATACTGATATCGAATGGGAATTTGATAGTGAAATTATTCTTAATAAGCATATATAGTTTGTATTGTGAGGAATGACAGATTTGGGTAAATTTTTCACAAATTGTTCACGCATCGTGAATGGATGAAGTTTTATGTATAATAACGCACTCTTGTGCCGCTAGATGGTGGATGAACCAAATCGTTATACGTATCAACAAATCGTTACACAGTTATATATGCCGTCTTTTCTATCTTTTCAATCCAAACAACTACTATGTATTGTTTGATACAGCATCACATCAAAAAATATGTATATATCTACACTAGAACTATGATAAACTTGAAATAATGTTTTAAGATCGTATTCTATAATCACGAATTTTTGAAATATTATAAAAATACAATCCATAAAAACTTAACCGATCATATCGAGTTTTTATTAAATTAAAAAAAAAAACTAATAGTTCCCCTAAGCAACAAATCTAATATATCTCGCATCAACGAGCGCGCGAGTGCACGTCCCTCCGAAGAAAGTTGGCCCGCTCGCAAAAGCGCGCCGGGAAATTGCCTGCGGAAATTCCGTGGCGCACGCTCGGCTGGTAATTAGGTGCCAACTAACGACGACAAGGTTATTTAATTAGGCGTCGTGCTTCGAGCCTTATTATGACGCGCGCTTCGCAAAGACGCTTTGGCTTCTTCTTCTTCTTTTTTTTTTTTTTGCCCTCTTACTTCCTTCGAGGGTGCACATTCTCCATGACAGAGACGTTCGTTCGAGAGCGTCTAATTGGAGAGGATTTTCGGGTGAGGTTGAGTAATTCGAGAGGGTTTAGTGTTTCTTGAGAGGATAATGGTTTCTTTGTAGTGCTTAATGTAGAAACGTTCTGTCTTGTTCAAACTTGAACAAAAATTCAAATTAAAAAAAAAAAAATTATAAGAAAATGTGCCTTTGTTAAATAATATCAATTTGGCGAACTTAATGAAAATAGGGGGATAAATATTTCCAGTATTCGTTATCTTCACATTGGAATGAATATTGACACATTGTTTTTTTAAATTTTTATTATAGTTTTATTCCATCTCTCATTTCCTTTATCCCGAATTTCGTTCGTTCAACTTACATTTTAAATAATTCCACCTTATTTTATATAAAATCATGTAAATCAATTATTTTATCGATATTGAATCTGTTCAAGCTTTCTAAAAATCATTATTCCGATATGATAACCCTACACGCCGAACGTGAAAATCTCTCAATGTCCGCAACCCCCTGAAATATGCGCATCCTTTTTAAAATTAATCCCACGTCGCATCGCGACTAATCACCCGTACGGCAAACTGACAGAACAATACAGCAAAAACAAAGTGTCACGACAAGCGCGTTGAAAACAAGCGTCCGCAGAACGTCGGAAAATCTATCTCTCAATCGCAGCAGCGAGCGCGTAAACGAAAGGAGGATGGTTGGGAGGGGGGGGGGGGTAAGAGGGGTAGAAGGGTTGGTAGGCGTGGCTGGCCAATCGGAGCGTGCGAAAAAATATCGAGCTTTCGGGGGAAGGGGTGGTAACCTTTGCGTATATACCTAGCATTAGGGGTAGGGCGAGAGTTGTTTTGCGGGTTCACCATCGAGATACCCTATACCCCTCAGAGCACGCGCCAGTAAGAGTCATTTGCCATGTTTCTTTTCGCTCCTTGATGATCTTCCAAAAGCTAAATTAGCTTGATTCTCGATGATCTTTTGCTTCGAAGATTCGATTTGAATTTTTTTTTTTTAAGTTAGTTTTGAGATTTTTTTTGTGGCTGATTAGGAGCGAATCAATATAGGTTTCGATGCAAATGTTCAAATTTGCATTTTAGTCTCTTGTTAACGATGAATACGAGATATTTGTGCTTTTACGTTTTGTGCAAAATCGTATTTTCTTAATTCTCCTTTAGTTTTTACATGGATAGTTTATCGTCTGAATTTAGTCTACGTGAAAATTCTGACAAATTTATAAAAACAATGTGTAGCTAAAATTTTCAAACGCGCATACCGCGAATGCACATTATAATTAAAAGAAAATTTAGAATATGCAAATAAGAAAGATAGGATAAAAATATTCATATAGTATTTAATTTCTGAAACTCAACACCCAAATCCATATTAATAATTCAACTCCAATTAAAAAGGCTCCCTCATTAAAATCCTCCTCATCCTCTCTTCTCTCCTCCCCGCAACAAAAAGCTTAATTAAATCTTTCATCAAGCGAAGGCATTCATTCCCCCCACCGACCAGCCAAAAAAAAATAGAAAAAAAAATAAAGATAAACGGGGGTAGGTAGGAGAGATGAGAGAGAGAGAGAGAGAGAGAGAGAGAGAGAAGGGTGGAGGCTGACCGTCGCCGCGAGGCATTATTGGCTGCTGCTTCTCGTCCGCGCAGGATCATTAGCAACGTCGACGACGGTGCTGCTACTGCTGCTGCTGCTGCTGCCTGTTGTTCGCCTCGGTGGTACAGAGGATAGCAACCGCTCTCCTACGCGCCTTGACATCATTATTATTTCGCGTGTGGTGAAGTGCGCGACCGCGAGTGTTCTTGTTGAATCTCCGTGAGTGAAGCTTTCTTCAGTTTGGGTAATGTCACGTTTGTGTGGGAAGTGACTGATTTTGGTTGTCGAGTTTTGAGTTTGTGGTGAGATAGTATAATTTCACATTTTTTTAAATTAATTGTGAAACACCTCAATATAATTACGAGGGGTGATCTTGATGAGCTTGCAGTTGTGATTGGCTGATGAATACGAAAAAGTTATTTCTTTCAAAATTTATAAAACTTCAAAGCTTTTTAAAAGAACGGTTTTCATGTTCAGAATATGGTTTCTAAAATGAACTTCACGCGTTGTCCTGAATAGTATCTCTAATGGATTTGCAGCAGCGAAGTTTCTCAAACAAGCCGTAAAGCTTTCTTCAACTCCACCGGATGCAAGCTTATTTGCAAAAAAAAAGCCATTGACAGAGGAATGATGATAGTTCATTGAAATGTGCAACAACAAAACATCCAATCTGAATTGTTAGTGTCACTCACATTAAACATGGACTCGACGGACCAGACAATGGCGGAGGATTTATCCTCGGACCGCAGTGAAAGCAGCAACGCAAGCACAGGCTCGGAGCAACCGTCGTTACCTGGTTTTCAACCGTACAACAGAAATAGCGTGGAGGATTTAACGAGGCATCGAAACGACGACGAAGATCCGTCCGTCGGCAGATTTGCCGACGCGCCAATCGCCTTGGATAAACCCAAGGATTATGCACCTCAGAGACCCGACGGTTAGTGTCCTATTTTTTTTTATACTTTAGATTTTGTTGTTTTAATTTCAAAGTAATACAATGGAAATATTTTTCTTACGATTTAGAATTGCTACCTTTTTAGTAGATGGTATAATATATTACGTTTTTTCATAATTTTTTTTTTAATTTGAGGTATAGCTTCAACGTCGGACTTCTTTTTGAAGAAAACAAACATACACATAAATGTAACAATTTAGATAATATAAATTTCGATTGTTAATTTTATTCCAATTTCGAACGAAATGAAGATAATACTTTCTTTCACACGAAGCATGATCGTGACGTGTTTTACAATAATTTAAGAAGCTTAATTACAAATTTTGAGCATTCTAAATCAATTAAAAAATTTTGAATCATGTTTTTCAACATATTTCAGTATAAAAATTGAAGAATTAAATTTTTTCAATATTTCTTCGTTGTGCCTTTGCCATAGCATTTGACGTCGATCGCGGTTCGGTATCGACGAATGAAACTACGCTTTTCTTATGAAATTAGAACTAAAGTAAGATTGGAAAACTCAAAAATTAAAGTGCCATATACTTGCTCGTCGCAGTGTACGAGTCCTCGAGCGTCGACGAGCCGTCGCTCATAGGATTTCGCGGTGGCGGCGGCGGCGGCGGTGGTGCAAACGTCAGCAAGGACCAAAAAGAAGCGATGTACAGTTTTTGCCGTGAGATTCGCGAGATCAAACAGAAGAATTTGCACGCGACTCTCGAACGTGCCATCGGTGCCGGTAAAGATCTCGAACTTGTCAAAAGTTACTCGTTCCCGCTTGAAAGGATGAAGGAATTCGGTGGATTGACAAGGATTGGTAGCATCGCTTTGGATAGGCTACGCGCTGGTCCTTTGTACGGTGAGGATGGGTTTTTTTTCTAAAGCAATTGCACGATGTTATACTTGAGTTAGTGGCTTTTTTTTCAAGATCTTTCATAGAATAATTATTAACTTTCTGCGGGAATAGGATTGACGAAACACGTCCGACGGCTGTTTCAACGTATTGCGATTAGTTTCTTATCATCTGGTTGCCCATTTGCTGTGCTTCTTCATTTTTTTTTTCATTCCAAAAATGTTTGAAAGTTCAAAAAAATTTCATTCGAAGGAATATTTAACGATAGCATATCCAACTTTATAATAATTTTTGCATTAGCTTCAGTATCTGTGCAACATAATAGTGAAGTAATTTAATCACCAGATGTCTTTCGGAGACATCTTTCCTATACGCGAGAACGTCACACATTGTTTTATATTGAAGCAACGAATAAATTAATTTTATCAAGATAAAGTAAATTTTGATTCGTACGTAGGTGCATGATGTAGTCTTAAACTATTAGCTAATGTATTTGTCAGCGCAATTATAATTTATTGAAAAAATTAATGCAGCTATCAAAATATATTTGAATATTAAATTCGAGCATAAACAATAATTAATCTTGATATTGCAACCAACAACAACAATCACCTGCACAGACAACACAACCGTACAATTTACAATTCCACAGGCGAAGGCAATCCATCTCTCGAGCCGGAGGATCTAAAGAATTTGCAACATTTGCAATCCCGTGGCGGAGCATTAGGACAAGATGCAACGATTGCCTTCGAGCAATTGAGGCTCTCGCATCCCCTGTTTCAAACCGGCGACCCTAACCACCAGAACTCCACGAATCCCGGGCAATTCTCACATTATCATCATCTGCAACCACATCACGCCATTACGCAGATTCAAGCGCACGGGGCTGCCTCGCCACATCATCCTGGACCGCAGCAAGCTAAATCTTTCACAATCGATGCTATACTGGGTCTCAGAGGTGGCGCGCAGAGGGACAAACATGCTCGCTGCCATGCGTACAGAAAACATCAGGGTTTGTCGAATATATTGCTTGTAATTAATCGGCTAAATTTCGAAGCTTTTAATTCGATTTAATGTAATTGGATGTTCATTAATGTCGAAGATTTTCATTAAATCTTTTGAAAAATTTTATTCAATTTCCAAACACGAAAGCTACAATTGTATGAATTTTCAAACTATCAAAAATTCGATCAAATCAATTTGATGAAAAAAAAAATCGTAATTACCGATAGGTCAAGAAGGCTCGGTAAAAAGTTTGTCGTCAAGCTCCTGCTCGAACAGTGCCAATGGCGGTAGCAACGCAAGCGGGGGTAGCGGCAAGCTCAAGCGGGTCCGCACCATATTTACGGCCGAGCAGCTCGAGCGGCTCGAAGGCGAATTCGCTAGGCAACAGTACATGGTGAGTATTGGCGAATAAATTCATTAATTTTTTTCCTTGCATACTAATTTTTGGAATATATTGATTTATAATTGAAAATAGTTTTTTTTTAACTTACAGTTTTTATTCATTACAATATATTCAAATATATTGAAGAAAATCTAAGAAATATTTTTATTTATTTATTTATTTCACTTAGCAATGTGCTGTTAAGTCCAATACAGTGTACAAAAGCATAAAAACTAAATAAAAAAGACTTACAGTATAAATGATTGTAAGGGGTTACGCATACCTACGAATTGAAGTTTTAAAATTGTATTTGATTTTTTTTTACAGGTCGGTCCCGAGCGACTATACCTGGCGCACGCATTACGCTTGACTGAAGCACAAGTGAAGGTATGGTTTCAAAATCGACGGATCAAGTGGCGCAAGCTCAATCACGAGCAACAAAGCCAAAGGCTGCACGAGATACGTCAAGGTCCCGAACGCGACGAGATCAGCAATGAAAATTCGCCAGTCGAGTGGTGAAACGCTATTCAACGTTCGCGAGTTTAAATCCCCAAAGAGACACGTGAAACGAACGAGAATTAACCGAATTATCGCGAGTGTAAAGAAAAATTCTATAGAGTGTGCTTAGACAATTGATTTTTTTTTTAATTCGCGAATTGCCGCGATTTACATGAGCAACGATTGTGGTAATATTGCAAATTCACCAAAGAGTTGTAACATTTAGTAGTGCACATATCTTTATGTATATTTAGCGCAAAAATATCGCAGATATTGAAATAAGACTTACAATTAACATTTGCACAGTGTCAGTACAAATAAACGAATCACGAATGTTAATTTTCGTTATGCTTATGTACGCCAGGAAAAATGAATCATTCAAGTAATGGAAAAAGCGAGGATGAAGATGCCAAGTTGTAGTAGATACGAAATTACTGAAAAACATACTTCGGCAAGGTAAAAATACATCATTGTTTTTTTTTTTCAATATTAGTTGTTTGACGATTTAATTGTCGTAATCACAGTTTTGGATAAATATTTTTTGTAAAGTCACATTATAATTAAAAATTGTATGCTTTGCAAGCTTGATTTACACGGAAATTGTTGTTTCAGATTCATCTCCTGTTGCGAGTTACCTGGACTGGTTCCTTGCCGCAGATCAAATTGTTATTTTTTAAAGTCAAATTGTGCAATGTATCGAGCTTTGTTATGGTATCTACCGTCTATAGAGCAATTTTTATTTGCATACTTATGTTTCTGGTATAAGTGAAGAAATTTGAAGTTTCGTTTGATCGAATGTGATTTTTGTTAGAATATCATAATATGTACTCGTCGATATCGATGCTTTTATATTTGGACCACGAAATAAAATGTTATTGAAAATATTCCAACTACATCATTTCATTAAAAAATTGAAACCTACAATTCACGCAATAAACCTTATAATTTATCTCCCAATAATAATTTTTTTAATCTTGTTTTTGTTTTTTTGTAACTGAATTATTGTAAAAATAAAATACCTACACTGTACTACATCGATGGCACTGAATAGAGTGAGATTTAAAAATATTGAGTACAATCACCATACTTTAGTTGCAAAAGAGAGACGGAATCGGTAAATATAAATGAGTCGTGTCTATGTCCTCTTACTGATCTCGTTGGAGCTTTGTTAAAACATCCAAAATAATTATAGTACCGATCTCGAGAATAAGGATATCATCTTTCACAATTGAGTTGACAAAGGAGTTTTTCAATTACGTTAAATTTTAAAAATCAAGTTTCCGATTTTAATAACGGATGCCTTAAACCAGTATTCTCGTAAACGCTCGATATATATTCTGTTCTTTTGTATTTTAAAGTGAAAACTTAAAAAAAATAATATTCATCAAATTTTCCATGATAAAAAGAGACCTTAATTTGCATGAATGTGATGAACCAAATAAAATTTGAAACAAAATATAATAAATTATACTTTAAAAATCAAATACTGCTCTAAATTTTACATTTTATCCAAAAGAATGCTTGTTTTAATTCAATCAAGAATTCAAATTTTAACTTTAATATCACTTAAATTGTTTTAAAAACTTATCCGCCACTCTTTACATGAATTTTGCTCAAAAACTGCATTACAATACATCGTTTTTCTTCGATGTATTGGATTTTATCTGCTATTATCACGGCTTGATTTATAAAAAAAACATAATATTTTTTTTAGTCTGTTTGCAAGCTCCAGTCTACGCTAAATCATCAAAAATTCGCCAAACACGACAACATTATGTATTAACGCCGAGAAAATGTTTTCGTACTTGTATTAAAATTCATGTTTATTTACACATAATATGTAAGTATGCGCTACATTAAATTCCCTTTATTATTTATGTTTTATTCGATCTACATAAAAAAGAATAATAATGATATTTAATGTAAAAAAATTATTTTAATTTTAATTTTATGGTTTTTTTACCAATCATTAAATTAAAATATTACGGAACACATGTAAAAAAATAGATAGAAATATTATAATTTAATAAAAAAAACTATTTTTACCGCAATTTAATAATAACTATTAGAACAAATTATTTTCCGTAAAAATAGTGTTGTGGAAAAAGTTTAACTTCATTCATTTCTGCAATATTGATGAACGTTAATTACTAACATACAACAAAAACTAAAACATTGATCCACCACAGATCAATACAATAATTTTTACGAAAAAGTCATTGCTATTTAACATTAATTATCGCTATCAATATCAATTCCAATTTATCTTCGGAGTTTACATAGATGTCGCCACAAATCAGCAAAATGCACTTTGTATGATAAGGCTAGACAAATCCTTTTGAAGAAGATTAGGAAAATTTTTAAGTATGGTCCGTATTCTGTTAT
>JAWWMK010049367.1:0-10204 GCA_035047105.1 Galeopsomyia nigrocyanea
GAGATGCAACTATATAGTGCTGTAGCTTAGTATAGCTATATCGAGAGAGAGAGAGAGAGAGAGAGAGAGAGAGAGAGCACACCTCCATTATTCTTACCCCGAAGGTGTTTTTAAAAAGGCGTTCGAGCGATTTTAACGAGTTGACGTCACGTGACGACGAGCTTGCTCGCCTCTTTTATCGAATTTCGCTTGAAATCTGACTTTGCACACGTTATTTATGACTATAGGCACTTGAAAGATAGATTCGCACCACTTGCCCACAATAAGCGAGAGAGATTGGACTTTTCAATTAAGGGGTCAAAGGAGCCACTTGAAAGCGAATCTTCTTCCAAATTTCATTATAAAAACTTTTCCGATCTCATATATAATACCACCGCCGACGAAGGATAATCTAATAACATTTGAAAGCTTTCTCGCTCGACGAGTTCCGAGAAAATTCAATAACCCGCCCGCGCCCGAGAGAGATAGATGTATAGAGATGCGAAGTTTCGCTTTATATATTATCGGAATAATTTGCGGAAGAGCTTGCAGGCAAAATACGCTATAACGTATAGAATTTTAATATTTAAATAAGTCTATACAAGTCGTTGCATTTACGGATCCGAAACTGTCGATAACCCATTATTACTGTTACCGAGAACGATACTGCCTACAACATTTCATAAGCGACGTTTATACACGATACAATTATCGACAATTGCGCATATACACGACAACTCCCGAGAAACAAAACAAGCGAGAAGCGTACAATGTGTATCATTCGTTTGCATAATTTAGCGCAAAAAGAGTGTATTACGCGGAAAAAAAAATGAAACTTTTGGTATTATAAGGAAACGATGAATATTGTGCTGCGAGAGTAAAACCTTCGTAATTGTACAGTAATTATGTTAAAAGCTCATTATCCGTATATGCATCTGAAATTTATCAAAATAACCGCGATATCGCGAAGTTTGCGTTTCATCATAGTTTCGCGGAAATCTTCGTATATTATGGATTTTCATTATTGCACAAACTCCCGCGACGAGTTGAACGAACTATGATCGAGATTTCTTAATTAATTTTCAAATGCAAAAATACATATTTGAACAAACGCTAGCGAGCGAGATATTCATTATGTATACTCTGTTCCCTCGGCAAATATTTGAATTAATTATACAGCGAACAATCAAAGAATATTTTTTTAAATTTTTATTTTAGAAAATTAAACGGGCAGAGCCTAATACAAGTATAAGTAATAGAAAATAATACAAGTATTAATTATTATAAGTGGTAAAGTAAATAAAGTAAAGTAAAGTAATATATTGAATATATTGAAGAAGCACATATATATAAAATTGAATCAGAGCCTACATCACTTTTTTCTTTTTTTTATTACTCAGGGTAAATATACACCCCGCGAGAGTACCATGGCAGGCAGAATTTATTATATCTCTTATCGAAACGCGTTTCTGAAGTGGAGAAGTGTATATCGCCCGTGGCGCCAGCAGCCGCACAAGTGTAACCGAATTCGAGGAATTATTATTAGAAGCCGAATAATTTTATGTAATTTCCTCGAACGCGCGAAAGAGAGACAGGGAAAACATTGACGCGTGTGCAAACAATATTATTGCCGAAAAACAAGCTCAATTTTTTTTTTTCGGCGTGTCGTTATTATAACTACTCACGTGTGCCTTTTGTCTCGCAACACCTGATCGTGAGTGTAATTCTACGTCTATTTGATTATGGAAAACCGATCGTTCGAGCTGTGCAAACTTTTTTTTCGTATCTGTTCTGAGAAATGTGTGCAGAGAGAATATTTCGAATACTATTTTAATACAATTTTGGATAATGCGATACGCGAGGTTTACTGAATTTTCGCAATTTAGCGATGAAGTAATTTATCAATTTCATTGCCACGCGACGGGGGAGTTGGACAACTGTTTGAGTGGCGTGCGAAATTGAAATTGCTTCGTAGAAGCGCGAAAGCTGTATGGATAGATAAATTTGCAAACTCATTTTTTTATAGAAAAGATTCATTTATTTATTTTTTGTATGTCAACCGTTTTCGATTCACTTTCGATGCATAAAAAAACTCAGCTCCCATGAAAAAAAAAAATAAAACGAAGATTATCTGCCCTTCCGAGAAATTTCGTTATATGCATATGCAACGTATATATACATAAAAGCTTTTCAAAGTACATATAAGTAATTGAAATATCAAGTTTTTCGAGAGACTTTGGAAAGCAGATGTCTTTTAGGTAGAACCCTCATTACGCGACACCGAGAAATGTTAAACACACCTGGCCTCTCCTGCCGTTCGTTCGCTCGCTTGCGCGCGCGGATGATTGAAGTGACAGCCTTTCCGAGAATTCCGAGCCGAGAGAGAGAAGGCCCCCCGAGCGTGTATATAACCGGGCGAAGCTTTTTAAAAGGACCCATTCCGAGTTCTCGGAGAATCGAAAAAGCTTCCGTTGAATTTCTCTATTTTTTTTTTACTTTAATCTTTGAAATTCGCGAAAAAAAAAACGACATCGACGCGCTCGTTGTAATATTTACGCGATGTACTTGGAAACTCGACATTGTTGCTTGTATGTAATTGGAGAAACGCCCGCACGTATACGTAACATTACGAGCAAATTACTCGGAAACAATATATACGTATGTACGCGGCGAGAAACGTATTATTACCATGGAAATCATTTCATCGAAAACGATCAACTTCCACCTACACCCTTCGCATACAATATTGCATTTTCCCTATGTAATACAGCGGAATTGTAATGCGTGATTCAATCAGCTTTGTATACGTACGAAAAGATACCGGAAAATCAATTTCAACTCTAGTGCAAAATTTCGCGATAAGCATCGCTGAACGACGACGGTATTTAATCCATTTGAATAATCCACGAGAGAGAGAGAGAGAGAGAGAAAGAGAAAACCCGTTATTAAACCGCTATGCAGTCGAGCTTGTATTTCGATTATGCATGCGCGCTCTCGCGAGCCAGCGAGCAATTGAATTGAAAAGAGAAAGAGAGAGAGAGAGAGAGAGAGAGAGAGAAAATCAGATAATGAAAAGAAGTTAACGGACGGTGATAGCGATCGAAGAGCCGTTGGATTTTCAAAAGGATTATCCGAGAGGGTATTAACTTTTTTAACTGAAAGTTTCGTGGAATTTGTATCTCTAAACCGCTTTGCGATCCGCTTTGGGAAAGAAAGGGTTGAACTTTATATATATGAGATTCTTGGTATTAAAGCGTAATGCAATATGTGTATCTCGAAAAATTTGATTTTTTTTTGGTTGAAACTGGCTTTTACGCGGGAAGAGCTTGTGGGATGGTATAATATTGGATTTTTAAGGCGCTGATGTCACTCTCCGTGAGCGTCTTTGCTTCGTGGAAGGATCACATGCCGAGGGAAAAAAAAGGAGAAATCAATTCTCTGTCTATCTCGTCGCTATACGCGGAGGATAGAATGTATACTTCTATCTTTTTTTTTCTTTTTTGATCGATAGGTTATGGTGTGAAAACATGATGCTTTTGGAGCTTTAGGATCTGTGGGTGTGAAGTGTCCAGATGATTTCGTGGTTGATCTATCAAAAATTCTGTCCCTCTTTTTATGATTTTTGACGTAGAACTATGAAGTATTAAATTTAAAAGTGATTTTTCGTTTTGTCCGCTAGATGGATTTTCGAAATTTTTTAAATTAAAAATTTCTCTATACTTTGTTTTTTTTGTGGAAACGATTATTAAAAAATCAAATGAATCAATTTAAAAAAAGTCAATTTCAAAGATCAAAACTACAAAATTCGCCCAATTTCGATATCCGAATGTTCCCGCGAATTCATCAGCAAGTCGTATCGCACAATACCCCATTCAATCACGCGAAATTCTAGGAGAACCAAGCTACGAGAGAGAAAGAGAGAGAAGTCTGCTTGTCAGCGGTTGAATGGAAAAAAAGAGTCGATGATGAACGATCCTGCCGCAAGCGAGTATACGAGAAAAGAGACAAAAGGCTATATACACGCGTGGGTATGAATTTACATAGACGATTTCCACGGAAAGAGTGGGCGCGCATCTTCCCCCATATCCTCTTAGAATCATTCTCTTTCTCTCTCTCTCTCTCTCTCTCACTTCCATGTAGAGATTTTATCTTATATATATGCCTTCCTAATGCCGACGACCGATCGTAAATTAATGTCCCGCGGTTTTTTGCCCCCGATGAGAGTGGAGAGAGAAACACATATTCACGGTAGCAGCACGAGGGAGATGATTAAGAAAAAATAGTATCTTTTTTTTTCTGCGAGGTTGTTAATCTTCTTTTTCGTAAAAGATAATAGTTTGTTGTATCGATGAATATTATTTCATTGTTGATGCTTCGAGTTCGTTGATTTTTCCTTTTGATTCGTGGAATGCCCGCTGGCAACGAGATTTCTTTTTTTTTTTTTTAATTTTTTTGTCATTCTGTCGATAACAATGGCGTTCCAATTGGTTCGTTAAATATTCCCCGAAACAAAAGATGGCCAATTTCAATTTTCAATTATTCCACATGTTTACCGTCCGTCTCGATACAATAATATTTTTTTCTTCTCTCTCGATAACGTCCAAGGCTTCGAT
The DNA here is from genome assembly GCA_035047105.1 of Galeopsomyia nigrocyanea. Taxonomy (NCBI): domain Eukaryota; kingdom Metazoa; phylum Arthropoda; class Insecta; order Hymenoptera; family Eulophidae; genus Galeopsomyia; species Galeopsomyia nigrocyanea. The sequence goes on from JAWWMK010049367.1 coordinate 4,593, forward strand.
ATTTTTTCCCAAATCGTGTGTTTAAAAAAAAAGAGTTTTATAATCTCTGTAGATAAAAGTGCGCGATTTGCAATAAATTATACGCACACGCACACAGATATACGCACGCGAGTTGTTTTGTATTCTCGCACGGCCTTTAACAAATTATAATCACGAAATTATCATACTAGGTCAACATCACGCATCAACTAATCTAACTTTCTAAAAGTATCCTTGCATTTTACCGACTTTAACGCCAATAAGAGAAGAAAAAAAAAATTTTTTTTTTCAAACTCTATTCTATTTATACACGTTTCAACAAACACCTCGCTAACGATCGCACCAAAAAAAAAAAGATAGAGAATCTAATTAGCTGTCGTCAAACGCATTGCGGCGCCTGGGGCGTTGTTGGAAAAGCGCGCGTACGGATCAAGGTCTCAAGCAGCTGCTGCAAAAGTCGTGTCAGCTGCCGCGTGTTCTTGTTTCCCGAATACGGGAGCAGATGCGCGAAAGTTATTGTAATACCTGCGGTACAGCGAAAAATTTTCTATTTCATGGGAAACGTTCTGTATATTTATTTGATTAATTTTGAGAATCAGGGTATATAGCGGTCATGAAAACCTGGAAAGTCTGGAAAAGTCAGGGAATTTTTGTTAACTTGGAAAAAGTATGGAGTCATGGAATATTAAGCAGAACCTGGACAAAAATGTTGGTTTAATTAATTTTTTTATATGCGAGTCGTATAAAAGTTATGAAGAATACTGATTTTCATAAAATTGACGTAACAAAAAAAGAAAATTTATTAACATCTGTTAAAATTGATATAGGTTTCACAACAAAAGAAGCGTTAAAATCTATAAAGAACGCTACTAAACTGGATATTTAAAAATTTAAAGATGAGTGTCGAACTTGCTATCAAACATTTTTTTTTTTTAAATGTTCGAAAGAACTATTCTTCTACTACGTAAGCTGCGAAATTAATTTTTAAGCTTATTATACCTATATAATTTTACAACCTGGAGAATCGGACTGAATTCCTGGAGAAGTCCTGGAATAGTTTTTATTCACGGTCGCTATATACCTTGGACTGAATGTATGTGGAAATAATCGCATGGATGAATTTAATCAACGTTAAATTTTCGCTCGAATAATTCGGATATGCGTGCTTCGTTCATCTCTCGTGCCGTTGCGCTCGAATTCGTCGAAAATTTCATTATCTCTGTATCTTTCAACCCCCCTCGACAACCGCTTGCACTCGGATTCGTGGAAAATTGCATTTTCTGAAGCGAGAGAACGACAAAGAAAATGGATTCGCGTTCGAAATATATCGCGAAATGGATTAAAAGCGAATAAAATGTAAAATCGCTTAACGAGATTGGAAAACAACAATCGTTATTTAATATTTAAAAGAAACTCGTTCCACGAATTCATTTCTTCATTCGATCAATACTAATCAGTGTACTAATTGGAAAAAAAGAACTTTTTTTTTATAAAAGTTAATACAATTTTCTTCGAATTGCCATCGAGTTGGTGACCTCCAGCCCGTAGGATTTTTCTAATTTCCTCGGAAACATTGCGGCGTAACGGATACCTCTCGACTGCACAGCGCGTTAATCGAAAAAAAAGAGAGAAAAAACCCAAACGTTAAAAAGAAAGGACTTCCCGCCGCCACATGAAAGTCGTTAGATTCCGGAAGAAGAAGTCTCGGAAAAGCCGGAAAAAGGGACTCCCCCCCAAACTGCCGCGCCATAAATCACTTTGTCGGCGTTCTTCGAAAAACGACTCCCTTCCTCTTCTTCTTCTTTTGTGTGTGTGCGTTCGTGCTGTATTATAAGTCTTACCAGGTATATATACCGCTTGCTATACTGGCTACCGTGTTCCGCTCGTTGACACCTTTAGCGCGCGCAGTCAGAGTTTGCAAACACGCGTTCCCGGAAAAAAGGCAACACTCGAAATGAGTATATATTATATATATGAGAATGGGGCAAAGTGTGGTGACGGCCACTTAATTAATTATATCGGAAGTATTATACGAGAAATGGATCTCGGTGGAAAAGAATTAAGTTTTCAAGTGGGGAAAAGTCGAGAGTTTAGAGTCTTCTTCATTGTGTTGAAGTTGCTATGAAAGCCGAGGATGAACGAGCGGAAATTGCTTCTGATAACTTTAGTGGAAAGCTCGCGTGGAAAATTATTCGAGAGCTTCACTTTATTCTATTAGAAATTTTCAGGAACTTAGAATTCCTTTAATGAGAACATTTCAGCGAAAAGGTTAATTAAAGAATAGAAAGAAAATTAAAAAAAAAATGTTATTAAATTTAACGATATAAATAATTGACAAATTGACAAGCCCTTCGTTATCGAAAAAAGAAACTATATGTTTCCAAAGAAGAAACCAATCGCTGCGTTCCTAAAAAGAATATCGCTGACGGCATTATCACGTGCTATCCACCCAACTATATACATTTGCATTTCCCGTTAAATCATCAATCCAATCCATCAAAAGTTACCGAGAACTGTGATTTCTTTGGATGCCGCGATGAGTTAAGTTCGAGGTATAGTAGTTCAACTGTAATCGAGTTCTTGAAAAATGACGAAGTAAAAGGAGAAGTAGAAAAAAAATATGGCGTTTCCCAACGGATCAATTAGCTCGTTACAATGGTTTCCTAATCGTTATCGCGTGGTTTCATCGCCTCGTCGCCGGGTTTCTCGTGGAAAAACTCGTTCCACTTAAAAGCGCGCCTTTCTCATTGCCTCAACGCGCGATTGTCTCCAAGAAGAATCTTTTTTTTTTCTTTTTTTTTCGTGGGTGTACGAACTTTCTCTTTGCGCGTTGCATGACTCCGAGATTGAAATTTTTCATTTCGTAGAATCGGCTTGCATACAATCTACGAATAAATTGCTGCGTGTGTGTGTGTCTGTGACGAAAAGGCCTGTCGCTACGAGAAAAGAAAAAAAAATTACTTAGCAATTTAAAGCCTACTTATGCCTTGTAAATTTATGAAATGACGACGGGCGCTTCGTATATATGAGTATATGGTTGGAGCTTCGGTTTATTATTTATTTATTTGCTGTGTAAAGCTGAGAGCATTTACATTTTCCCTCGGCGTAACAACTTAATTTCTCGGAACGATTTTTATTTAAATACAGGTAATACCTGGAAGGGAGTTTATTTAAAGCACTGCCTTCAAAAAACTATGAATAATGAATGTATGGTATTTTACGAAATGCAACAGTTTTGTGCTGTTACGCTCTGTCTCGATGTTGGCTTTTTGAGTATACGGGTGTGTGTGTGCGTTGACTATTTTACTCCAAAATTCTATTTTTAGACGTGCATCATCAACCTAAATTGGAGTCGGAATAGATTATCATTTTTCCTTATAAAGTAGACACATTTTTCAAGTCAAATTGAACTTTCAATTGCCTCCATAATAATTATAAAGAAAAACCATCAAGAACTCAATCCCGAATATCAATTAATTACGCGAAAGAATTCGTCATCGTAACACTTTGAAATCGAAGGTTTCTCTTTTTTATTCACTATCGAATATACACACGAAGCTCAACACGTCACACCTCGCATTAAAAAAAAAGGTCTCTCTCAGCACTCCAAAAGCAACTTCCTCTCACCTCTCTCCTTCAAAAAAGAAATAAAAAAGCCACAATAGGTCAATTAAAAAAAATATCTCTCGAGCACGTTGCCCTTTTCTCCCCTTCTCCACGAAGTAAAGAAATTTCGGCGTACAATATCTCTCGTCGGCGTCAATTCTATTTCTCATTTCCACGTCCGAGAAGGGAAGCGAAATCGCGAGTTCCGAGTAATACCTACTACAACTCGTCGTCGTTTCTGTATCTCCTCTCATCCCCACCACCGCCATCATCATTCTGTCCGCCTCTCTCTCTCAGCTCTCTCCGAGTCGACGCGCCGCACACGCTCGTTCAAGCAGTCGAGCCGCAGCTCTCGGACGAGTCGCACGTGTGTACGAGGGCACGCGCGAGAGTGTCAGTGTGCTCTTCGTTTCTACCTTTTTTTTTAATTATTATTATTAATATTTCATTCGTAGTACATTGTATCGCAGTGGCCTTTACCTCAGGCATAGTTGAGTGTGATATAGTTGAAGAACAACGAAGGAAAGAGAAGAAAAAAAAAGCGAGTCGTTGAGGCAAGTGTTTCATGGTGTGTTCTTCTATATACGTGTATGTGTGAGTGTGTGCAGAGAGGGCTTCCCCGAAAAACCGTTCAGGTAGTAACTTGCTCGCGCTCTCTCTCTCTCTCTCTCTCTTCTTCTCTTCTTGAAATTCAGATTCAACGTGTGCAGCTGCTGCGCGCCGAGAGAGAGAGAGAGAGAGAGAAGTTGTATTTTCTCGGAAGCCTCGCCGCGGGCGGTTTCTCTCTCTTTCTCGCGATTAACCTTGGCCCCCGTGCGCGCTCGCTCGCGTTGCGCACGCGGAAAAATCGATTGTGTCTGTGTCTCTGTGTGTAGGAGAGAGAGAGAAAAACCTTCGCCTCGCTCGTTGTTTATTTATGTAAGCTAGTCACGAGTGATTTCCGGACTTCGTGTGTCTCTCTCTCTCTCTCCTTCTATATGTATTTGATTGCGATCGTGACTCTCCCGAGGGAAAATTAGTTCCGGGAATTGTACATTGGAGTTGCTTGCCCCCTTTTTCGGTCGCTATACAGCCTGGGGGAAAAATCGTTATCGTACTTCTCTTCGTGGAACACGACAACTGTGAGAAGAGAGAGAGAGAGAGAGATAATGGAAATGGCTATCAGATGCAGGGGAAAATGTGTCACACGTGCGCGCTCGCTCGCTCGCTGGCTTTGTACTGTATATAAACGTGAACGACTTGTGTGTATAATGCTTCACGTATATGACCTCGTTTCCTTTTCGTAAAAAAAAGAAGAAAAAGAAAATTTTTTTTTTCGGAGTCAATTGTTCGAAGAAACAAACGAACAACCTCGGATTTCACACTCATCTATCTTCGTTCTCTCTTTCTCTCTGCCTTACATATCGTTTTACGCTAAATAATCTTTCCTGAAAATCAACGATTAGTATCTATATAACGTTCTTAATCCCTTTCACGATAAAGAAAGCTTTCTCTCTATATGTACACGTATCTATGTATACATGTATTTTCTCGCTCGTCATCACGCTATATAACTCTCTTCGGCCGTCGACGCGTTTTCTCTTTTTCGGAGAGAGAGAGAGAGAGAGCCACCCACGAAACATTCCGTGCGAGCGCACGTCACCGGCGAAAAATGCCAAACGGAGCAGCGGCTACGCGGAGCGATGATGATGGGTGAAAGCGATAAGAGTAGAGCGCGTGTGTATAGCTCGAGCGAGCCAGCTGATTCTTGACGTGTATATATATATGTATAAGTATATATGTATATATATACCTAACCTCAACCGACTCACGATGTCACGAGTAAAGCTTTTGAACCAATGACGTCTGCACATACATATAAATATACACAAACGCTCGCGGGCGTATACTGCTGTTATTTCTGGCGTTTTAACGCGAAATTGACGTTGGTAATTTTCTCTGTATATATCGAGGTATATATATATATATATATATATATATATATATATATATATATAATTATATATCTAAAATATATAACTCGCGCG
>JAWWMK010049388.1:0-10201 GCA_035047105.1 Galeopsomyia nigrocyanea
TTAAAACCGAAGATATCGTTGATCGGGGACACGTGTCTTTTTGACACAAAACGACACGTGTCCCGTTGGTCAAAAAACACGTGCTTTTTTTCAACTGGGTTGGACTACAATAAATTTTGTGTAGTAATATTTAAATCACAAATTTTAAGTTATAAATATAACTGAACAAGTGTTCAAGAAGAGCTAATGTCTCTCTCAGAAAAATCTTTGAGAGAGGGGGGGGGGGACGAAGCTTTATTCAAATAGAGTCTCAAGGTCTCATTTAGTCAGGAATACGAATAATAAGTACCAATTAAAATCAGTAAGTTGTTACGCGCAATCACATGACGGATAGGGCGCTTATGAAAGAGGGAGATAGCGAGAGAGAAATGAAAGGCCACGCTCGTGAAGAGGCGAGTTGAGATACACAGCACAAGGTGAGAGGGTAGGTATGAGAGGCAAGCGAACTGCAGGGCTGGTTAGATATCTCGGGCAAGTTGTCGAGCGAGAGAGAGAGAGAGACAGAGAGCCGTTCCGCACACATGCGCGCAAGACAAGTGCTATATAGGTATGTAAGTGGCGCGGCCCCGCTCGTGCGTTTAGCATAAGAAAGCACCCCTTCCCCTCTTCCCTCACCCTTCCCCATCCCCTAACTAGCCAGGTGCAACAGGTGCAGCCAACTGCGCTCCGCCACTTTTTCGCTCATTCGTGCAAACTTGATCTTACTCCGGATCTACCTATCCGAACGACTGCTATTTCTCGCAAATTCGTTCAATCTCCGATGCTGATGCTCTCACGATTTCCATGTCAATCTGTCTCATTCGATTATCAATACGTATACTGATATATTCATGCGCATCAAACGCAGATGGGTTTAGTAGTTGAACTCATTTCCAGCAAAATCATCCAACTAAATGGGCAAGGTTTAGCAAAGAAAAAAAAGGATAGGAGCCAAAGCCATAAACGCGTTGGTGGCTGAGACTGCGAGCAGAAAACAAGTGAGCAAGGGCGGACTGAAAGCGGTGGCGCAGCTTTTGGGGTGGTCCAGCGAGCGATACACGCGCGCTCTCGGGCTTAAGTGAAACCGAGATAGCCGTGGAGTGGATTTGCGCGGCTGCTTATCTGAACGAGCCTCGAGGCGGCTGCAAGTGCCCCCCCCCCCCTTCCCCGTCCCTCGCACCATGCTCCGTGCGACTATCGGCTGCTATACTACTCCCTCTTCTCATCGGCCAGTTTATCGACTGTTAATCTACTCCGCGAAAGCACTGCCAATTTATCTCTGACGCCCGCTCGCATCTCTCGTCCACACTTCGACCCTTTTACTTTCGTTATTTTCTGGACCTCGCGACTGCACGTCAATTATGTATTCCCATCTTTTTTAATATATACTATGACCCTACCAAAGAGAGCTTTCTTAAAATAAAAAAATGTTCGTTTTAAAATGAGGTTTGCAACACGGATAGATACTGTACGCTGTACTAATCCACTATAAAATAAAAATAAACGAATGAAGTCAGTTACTATCGAATTTCGGATATTCAAGTTTATTCATATCAAAATTTTAAATTGTATAGAACGTTCGAAATTCAATTATTAACAATCTGCAATCTGCGTGCGACGCGCGCCTTAGTGGATTGTATTAATAAATCTAAAAGCGCTGTCTTTATCGAATTTTCTTATTCTCAGTCGATTACTTCATTGTATCAAAAGCCGTCCATCATCTTCAAGAATAAAACGAAGATATTCTTGTTTTAAGTAATACATCGATCGAGAATGATTTTATTATCGAAGTGACAAAGTTGTTCTTTGCTTAAATTTAGTATTAACAATATCATTTTTCAATGACAAAATTTGATTTGCGCGTCTATTTATGCGCGGTACAAAGTATAACCCGATCGATCTATCTTGCTCAGTAAATAAAAAACTGTGTATTACTCTTGAGTATCTTTGTTGAATAGGCCAAAAAAATTCTGTTATATTCGTGAAATCTTGCATAATTGCTTAACTTGATCGTCCTGGCATAATACATTAACTCGAGTTCAGGGCCCAAAATAAGTATCAGTACAGACAACGCTTTGGAAATAGTGCGATATGCATTTTGAAAGGGTCTAAAAATCGGATCATTTTTACCCAACATCGAATTCCAAAAACGGTTTGCTGATCTTACAGATCTGTTTGAACTTTAAACTAAAATATAATCTAGAAATCACGAAAAATGGACTTGAGCGGTTATGCCGAGCAGTCACAGAATTGGTTTTCTCGAATACTCATCAGTTCATGATACGTTTTACGTGGACAGTATTACGTAAAGTCTAATATAGGTACAATCCAAAATCGAAAAGAAAAAAGCGTTCTCTTGGTAATATGCCATTAAATTCTAATAAAATATTACAAAATATGCGTTTGAGCTAATGTTGGTCTTTAGATGAAAAAAGTGAGAGTCAAAGGCAGGAGCTTCATCATACATAGACAAGAGGAGGAATATCGTAATAATAAAACAATAGCAAGTTGGCCGTTCATCTTCGGATGAGTGAAAGTTTGCGATGATAAAGGAAAAAAAAACGAGAAGAGAGCGATAAGCGCGTATAAGCGGCCTACATAATTCCGGCAAAGAGGAAGCAAACGCGCACGTCTTTGCTATGTGTTCACAGGGGAAGGTGCGGCTCGCTCGCTCGCACGCTCTCGAAACATTGTGCGCTTGCAAGCTCGCAAGTCGAAGGGTCGAGGCAGAGAGAGAGAGAGAGAGAGAGAGAGAGAGAGAGAGAGAGAGATAAGGTTATCGGACAGCTTATCGGCTTCCTTCTCTCCCTGGGCGGTGTCGTCGTCGCCGTCATCGTCGTCGTCGTTCTTCGGAATAGAGCTCGACGCGTGATTGATAGGGTCCGGGCTTTCACAATAATTACCCGCGGCAAGCCGTGTGCTCCATACCCGATTGTCCGTAATTGCCAGCCACAAAGAGTATCGCTTGCTCCTCCTTGCCAGCCTTCTAATCAGCTCGATTGCCTACCGCTCGAATTTTCGCCGCAGCAGCTGCACCGACGATAACGAAAAAAAAACATCGATCGCCGCCGCTCTTATACTTATAATTGCATTACTCGAAGATATGCGATATCCTGCTCGTCCTTATTGCATCCTTATTTCATTAGGCTTCGAAGAATCTTCATTTTATACATTATGTACTCTTATGGATCTTATTAGAAAAATTCATTGGAAAAGCTTTAAAAAATAAAAATAACATCAAAATGTGTTCAGTGTATACTGCAGAACAATTTGGAACAATCATATCGTTGAATAAGCGAAAACAAGGTTCCTTTATTCGTGTTTGTTTAATGGTCGGTAACTAGTCTTAATGGAAAAAGTTGAATGCTCTAGTATCATTTTTACATCATTGTTCAACAAATAAATTCGATATTTTTATGCAACGAAACAAGTTTCAATGCATCCAACAGGTTCAATTGATTAGCATTCAACCGTTTATTTTGCTTATTTTACTGAAATTCATTTAATAAACGTTCAATGAAAAGTGGTCGGAAACTAGGGGGTGGTCGGAAACTAGTGAAACCATATGACCAATTTCACAAAAAATTGCATTAATTTGATTCGATTTTTGGCAAATCTAAAACTTGTGGGTACGCTCGTAATTATTATATTTTCTCAATCTATAGCACTAATAGAATTTAAAAATACTAGCGTCCCTCACCGCGCAATCTTGTGGCACACTTTTTTGTGTTTTTTTTTTTCTACTCAAAATTGCGATCGTTGTAGAGATTTCAAACTTCATTAGATTTGCAATTTCATAAGACTTTTAGTTTTTATGCACTGTAGTACTTTAAAAAGCTCTCCAAGCACCGGAATTTCAAAAAGAAAATATGGTTTCTATCGTATTGTGTGCCATGGAACTTTTCTCTGAAGTCAAATTACCGCTATCATTTTTCGATTTTTTTTAAATTCCAGAAAACTATGAAAAATTAAGTTCTTTTTGTTTTCGATTATTTTGAAGCTTGTGCGGGCGAAAAAAGGATGTCACAAGCACGATCGGTGATGGGCCCAGGTTTTTTTAAAGTTCCACTTGTAGCATAGATTGAGAGAATCGCATCCTCAAGAGCGTGCACGCTATTTCAAATTTGCTCAAACTTTCTCGAATTGTGGGATTTTTGGTGTGGAATTGCTCTCATATATAACAAGTACCGAATGATCTCGTGAACGCTGCTGTGCGCTCACTTTGCATATTCGCCTTTGCAAGCTGCGATCGATCTCGGAATAAGCTACGCGCTGCGAGCTTCGATTGTCAAAGGTTTTGTTTGCCCAAGAAAAGCAGTGCGTCGATCGGCGCGCAACAACGATCTAAGGAGTAACTGCGATAAGAATATGGCAATAAGAAAAATGCCGCGCGGCGCAGTGAATAAAGGCGAGAGCGCGAAATAAGGAGCATGCAATTATGAGAGGGGCATTTCGCAGTTTGCAGGCACGCCTAATAAAAGTTGGGTCGGCTGCGTGGGAGAGCTGCTTTTGCTTTTGTGCGATTGTCGTCGCGCGGGGCGTTTGTTGTAATTCCCGGCTCGTTTCTAAAAGGAGGCAAAAGACGCTGCACAGAGACGCCAGGCACCGGCTGCTGCCGCCGCCGCGAACCGAGCAAGAGAGCGAGAGAGAGAGAGAGAGAGCCTTTTGCATTTCACGCCTGCAATTCCACTGGGTAATGGGACGAGCTCCGATAATATTCTTCAGGTGCAGAGCGAGAGAGCTCTCTAGCACACACGAAGAAACGAGAGAGCCGCGAACGCTTTTCTATTTTTATATCATTCTCCGCAAATAATAGCCCGCACACGACATTTCCATTTCCATATCTCGCTCTTTCGCTCTCTCCTTATATTCCCACTCGAAAGCCCCTCTCTCTCTCTCTGTCTGGCTCTTCACTTATTTTTCATTTATTATATTTGGAATATCGGTCGCACACTGGCCACTCCGCAGCGTATATACCTACACATGTGAAATAACGATTAATCGCGCTTTAGCGGGGCAAAAACTGACGGCTGAAAAAAAAAAAAAACAAAGCGAAAAGCCGAGTGTATTCAAGCTGGCAAAGATGGAAATCCCCCGGATATCCGAGTTTGGCCAAATCATCGCGCGGTTCGACCAACACCGCGCGCGCGGGCGATTGATTTTCCGTAGCGCAGCCGAGTAGCAGTCGTTCATCCCCATACGCGCTGCAAACTTTTCATTCGAGCGACGAGCAAAGTTTTCGCCGCCGCGCCACACGCTATATACCTGGCTGTCACACTCGCGCTCCTTTCTTTTTTTTTTAATACGGTTCGCCGCGGCTGCCTGCCGCTTGCTTATACGGGCGTCCCCGCTCCCGCCGAGAATAGAGGCGCAAAGGCGCCTTGTAAGGATATTAGGACACACGAAAACCCCATCAGCAGCGCCCTCGTAAATTTGCCAGCAAGCTGCCGAAACTCGCCCCCCACTCGAACGTTAGCTGTCGCCGTTGTCTTATGACCTTTTGGCTCTTTTCTTCCTCCTTTTTTATGGGCCACACGCCGCTGCCTATCTCTCGCGGCGAGAGCATGTATCGATATGAATGTGCTCCCGCGGGACCTCGACGATTCCACTTTTCGGGCCTCATTGCCCTCCACGCGCCAAAGTGATAAATGCGCGATTTATTGCATAATAGACACCTTAAAAGCTTTCTTACATTCTCAAGTTGGCTTGCTTATCAGTCAGCGAGACCGAGTCCCGCTCGCGAGCACAGCCATTCATTAGGATAACTATATAATATAGCCATTATTTGGCCTCGCGCGGCCACATTAATTATCATTATAAGTGCGACTGACCAAGTGCCGACGACAGCCAGAGAAAACAAAACAAATCAACGTTGGATTAAGAATTGGCGCTCGAATGGCGTCGCTCCAAGATTTAATGGCTATACTTGTAAAAGCCAGTGCGACGTGGAATATAGGTATACAGCTTGAGATGGATCTCCGCGCAGCCGGCGGCTGACGGATATCGCGTGCACTCTTCATTCGGGACCTACAAGAGAATATATATACTGTAGGTGAGAGAAAGGAAGGTCTCGCGCAGCCTCAAATCTCTTCGCGATATACAACTTATCCACATACACACACACACACACACACACACACACACACACACACACACACACGAATGGGCTTAGCCCATATCCTCGCGCGCACGAGTGCCAAAAGTTTGCGGCATCTCTTTCTCTATCCAGCGAGCTAGCGACAACGCCAAATATACGAGCTGCGACGAGGGACTTTCTTCTTTCGCCCCCCACACACACGCACGACACCCATTCGCGACTAAATAACCTCCGCAAATGGAGATTGGCACTTTTCTTCAGATCGCAAATAATGCCACTGCTACTGCTGCTGCCGCTGCCGCTGCTACTGCCACTGCCGAGCCACCCGGCGGAACAACAAGCATTTTTCTTTTCTACCTTTCTCCCTTTCGGATTCCACCTTGCTAACACCCCTCAAATCCTACTAGATTCTCCTTTCATTCCCACTTCCACCGACATTTCCACTTTTTTCGCATCAACTAATTCCATTTCATTTTACTTTAATATTTTAATTTCTGTTGACAGATATATGAATACTGTGATTTCGCTGAACTTTCTTTTATTACTCACAACCATTATCGATTCTTTTGGATTCTATCAATCATACCTGCAATATTTTCCATACAAACATAAATGTTGCTTTCGAGCCAATAGTTTCATATACCGAAAACAGAATAAATAATTCATCGTCAAAGGGAGCGTAGATAAATCCTGCAGGGATAGAAAGTACATCGAGAAAAAAAACGTATATTCTGATTTGAAAAATATTACAGAATTTAAAAAAAAAAACAGCAGTTTTGTGTGTAGAGCAAGCCGAATAAAAAAAAATCGAATGAAAGCTGGGAAAAAACCGTTTGGTGCGCACGCAGCCAGTTTTATGCTCATCCTCTTCCGTTAATCTCTTGCATTGAAAAAAAAACGTCGATTTATCAATTCTTCGATTGTCGGCTTTTTTTTTCATATTTTATTTGGATGGAGGGTATTCCGGACATGATTGAATACATTAATATTTATTAATCGTTTCTCCTTTAAAATCGATGAGCATTTATTGGCATCAAACATCCTTCCGATCTTTCTGAGAACTCTATTAAAAAAATTTTTATGATTTTTACACGAAATGTCCGATTTGTCCGGGTATATCCAAACTTTTCAGAAGAAAAGCTATAATCGGGATTACAAATTATTTGTGATTCAAAAAAAAGTCGAATTGAAATTGTAAACGGAAAAACGAGAACAAAACAGAGTTTTTATTGATTCGTCGCCGAGGCGCTCAAAGTCCGGATGATCATTTCTAGGGCGGGTTAAATTAACGCTTGGAGAGCGACATGACCGATGTATATGGGTCATATTTTTTATTTATTATTACTATGAAAAATTTAATAATGTTAACCGCAAGAGAACTATTTCAGTAATAAGCCATTATACAAACGAATATTCAAGGAATGTTTCGCCTCTGAGCCTTCTTCTGTATATTGAATACTTGTCGAGTAGCGCTTAAAAATTTGACAAAAATACAGTAAGTCTAATAGCAGATAACTAACTGGAGCTTTCGGCTAGGGTAATGTCAACTTACAAAATAAAATCGAAAAATCGCGCACATTATTTCCATTATTTACTAGTTCAAGAGAAAACCAACTCACTTATTATGTTGCATTCGGCTTGAATTTTCTACGGCTTAACAGCTGACATAGAAAACTGTTGTGTGCGCAACCTTGTGCTAAAAAAAGATACCACGTGTGGTAGAAACAAAAACTCCGGCGACAGCAAACTACAGGTATCCGGTTCCGATGGCAGTGCGGTGACAATGTGTTATTTTTCAACTTTTGTCGATTCACAAGCATATTTTTTTTACACTTTGAAAAATAAAACCTATACGAAAGATGGATAGAATAACAAAAACATTCAGATTGTATAAAGTTGTTCCGCGGCTTTCTTTCTTCGGCAGAGAGGCTCGCGCACCGCGGCACAGAGTAACTAAATATTCTTTGCCAGTAAAAAAAAGTCCGAAAACACGAAAGAAAATGGACAAAAAAAAAGAGCGAAGAATTTATACCGCGAGAACTGTCCGCAACGCATTCCTTGGAGCCTGCACGGAAAACAAACAAAACTACATACACACAGCGCAGTGGAAACTGGTGTACATTATTCGCGCCTCTTTGTTATTCTCTATTTTTTTCATTCTAACGCCGCAAACTTGGATACAGATTTTCATACGCTTAGCCCTCGGGGCGTTTCTCCTCTCTCCGGACATTGGAGAGAAGAATACGTGCAAGTGTAGAGGGAAGGAAGAAAAAACGAAGAAAAGAAAGAATAAAAAAAAACAGAGAGAAAGAAGCGGTAGTCGGTGCAAAACAGTCTAGGGACTTTTTCAACGAAGAACACGGCGCTTTAATGAGATGAGACAAGCCAGAGGTGGGTATTATTCGAAAGCAGATTTAAAGTTCGGGCGGGGCTGTTTTTCGGACTGCAGCCCCGGCGCTAGCTCATCTGCTACTTCTTCTTCTTCTTCTTCTTCTTCTTCTTCTTCTTTCTTCCTGAAAAATTCCGTTCGTCCAGTCTGGAACGAGGTGTAAATAATATGCTAATCCGAGCGCAGACCTTTCGATTTTGCCCTCCGGCTACTTTGATTCGTCTTTCCATTTCCCCTGCTTCCAATGCCATTCATCTCACATTTTCACCTCTTTTCTTTTGATACTTTCCAACGCTATCGCTATTCGATCCTCACTTTAGCGAAACCCGGTTTTACAAACCAATCAGGCGAAGCTAATTTGGCGCACATTTCAATTATCAAAATTCATTTGAATGTATAACTTGCCTTGATTGGCCTTGTTTACATAGTTAAATATCGCGAAGTACGGGTTTCCAGTTAGGTTGGCCTGTTTTTAAATAAATGACGAGCTTATAAATGAACCACAATTGCAGAGGACAAAACTACGTTATTGTCGCATGAAAGTGCGTTTGATGTTATTTTGTCGGGATTGTTGTGTTCTGAATTGTGGTGGAAGTCCAAGTTTGTCAGCAACAAATAACTGTTTTTAGTGTATTCTCATACGCGGGCATACTTTAATTTGATTTATTGATAGATAATAGACATAAAATGTGGAATAAAATTTTCCAACATATTTGATACCGGAGCGAGTTATAATTTTTTAAATCAAATTGTCATTACCATCAGAATGTCAACTGTGGTCCGATGAAAGTGCGACCATACCCTTGCGTTGCTTGTTAAGGAAAATTGCAACAAATAAGGAATCAACAAAATATAACAGCTGTGCAATAGACAAACAAACTTCGTGTCGGGTGAAATCGTATTGGCCTCGAAAAGTTAGAGTTATATAGGTATTATACACGAGGGAAGGATCGCCGCCTAGTGAACTTGGCCGATGCGGCGGTTGCGAGTGGACAGTAACTTCATCAAACACAGAAACAGAAAGCGAGTTACCATGCTCATGCAGACACAGAAATCATGTATTCGACCCAACGCCGAACAATGCCTTGCGTCGTTGAGCAACGTATGTTATCTCGAATACGGCGCTCTTAATTGACTTATCTTATTAATTATATTCTTCAAGCACAACTTTGACTTATACCTTTGACGAAAATAGCCATTAACTAAATGAATTATTGCTTGGAAAGGAGTAGTTCAAATTCAATAACCGTCGTCTGTTTAATCAATTCAACGTTGGACTTCTCGAAAATTCCTTAACTATTGATATTTTATTTCTATATAACCAGCTCTCCGGCTCCACTGAATATTTTATAATTAAGGTAGGTGTACCCAATATGGAATTATTTTACAAACAGCCATATCTTTTTACGATTAATGAATTTTCCGACGGGGGTGGACTCGTTTTGAAGCTGAGTATTTACCCTTTAAAACGAGCTGTCGCACAATTTTTTACATGAAAGCTAGCCCGATTTATTGCACTTAGAAAGCAAATACTTTTTTTGGCATAAAAAGACAGTGTACCCAATATGGTACTATTAGAGAAAAAGCCATTTTTACGTATATGAATCATACGAGATGTGTATAAGTAAGTTAAAAAATCAAGATTTACCATTTTTTAAGTATTATTATTATTATTATTTTTCCTTTTTCGTGCAGCGTATTCGCTTTTCACGTTACCCCCCTATTCCAGTATTTTT
>JAWWMK010049410.1:0-10197 GCA_035047105.1 Galeopsomyia nigrocyanea
CGGGTGTGTGAGAGAGAGAGAGAGAGAGAGAGAGAGAGAGAGAGAGAGAGAGAGAGAGAGAGAGAGAGAGAGAGAGAGAACGTCCCTCTGGGAAGTGACGCTGCGGAATTTTGAAAGGCTACTACTAGCTACTACTACGGCTCTATTTGTATACTCGAGAAATTGATTCCAAGTAGGTAGTAAACTACACTTGGTTGCTTACATCGTCGATCAATTCAACCGTATATAAAGCCGACTTTGAAGCTCGCTCTTATTTATTGAAAATTTTGCACGTAAATTATAGTATTGACGGAAAGAGGGAGGGAGAGAGAGAGAGAGAGAGAGAGAGAGAGAGAAAGAGAGAGAGAGAGCTTTATTGATTATTTTGTGTCCCACATACGCGGCGATATATTGTTGTGTGCATCCAAGCTGAATATTATGTGTAGAGCTACTACTGTAGATTTTACGCTCTGTTTTGCCAATTTTAATTAAGAAACATAATACTCGCACTCGGTAATTGTAAGCTTCGCGTCTGTATTCTATTTAAAACAGTGTTTTACAGATTGTAATAAGAAACTCATGATATTTCAAAATGATTAATCCAGGTCACCGAATACATTTCCAATCAACGAAATTGCAAAATAAACACGATACTCTCCGTTAGGGGGATAAAAAAATATCAATATTGTTTTATCAATCAGAACGTATTAATGCGATTGATAATCAGCTACTCTCGCTAATGAATTTAAACTAAAAATTAACGCACATACAGTACCTATATTACCAGGTATGGACGTCATAGCCTTAAGATCCCACGTAATAAGTAAATCTCGGGGTATATAAGCAGTACACGCGCCACATTGAAAATTAGCATTTTAATTGAACATCGGTGTGGATTAACATTTTAATGAAACGAAAAAAAAAAGAAAAAAAAAAAAGAAAGAACACATAATATAGGAGGAAAGAAAAAAATTCTCTTTCGCTGCCGTGTTTACAAGCTCGCAGATCGAGCGTGAGAGGTGTACACGAGAGAAGAAAAAAAAATATATACAAAACAGCAGTTGGGGGGAGGGAATCGCGTGACTACTACTCCGACTAAACAAGACTCGACGGATTCGCTCGTACTGTTTTGCCTTCGTTTAGAGATCTCTCATTTGCCACTATATACGCTTGTTTCTTCCTCTGCACACCCGCATGTCGAGCTATCATTGGCTCCTTTTTGAGCACGCAATCACGAAGGAGAAAAAAAAAGGGAAGGAAGGAAAGAACTTTTTTTTTTATTTCGTCGAGGAGGAGATATCTTGTCGCCGACGCGAGCGTTAACGTATAAAAGGAACTCCTCGCGCGTTACTACTACAACTACTACTACATACACACTGACGACGTGCTACTATGGTAGTTTACTCGCGTGTGCTCACACGATTCGCGCGCTGCCTGCCGGTCCGACAGCTCGGTTACGGCTCGGGACACGGCCGCCTCTGACTAATTGAGCCCCGGCGGCCCTTTTAATTAATGGACGACGTTTATGCGCTGCTGCTCCTGTAATTTAGCTTTTCACAGTTTGGAAAACCTAGAGAGAGAGAGAGAGAGAGAGAGAGAGAAAGACCATTCGTTCCTACTGCTATTCCGCATTAATACGTTACGCGTTTTCGGCCTTTGTTTTAGTTTAATTATTGAAACGTTTGCGTGGAGAACGTTATTTGTACGCGCGAAAACTAGTCGAGTATGTGTGTTTGTGTCTGTGTAAGCTTTACGAGATCGTTGCTCTTTGAATAATAGATTTTAAAGCTTCAGTGTCGTTTTTTGGATTCTTTGCACGTGCGAGTAATGCGAGGTACAAAGGAAAATAATTGTACAAAAGCTCGTCGTCAGTGTCTACGTAAACTTTTTTACAATTCGTAACCAACCAATTTATTTACAACGAAAAACAAAGCAATCAACAGTAACAAAAAAGACTAATCTAATGGCGTGATTGTTGTTCAGCCAATACAATAAAATCCTATTTGGAAAAGCCACAACGAGAGAAAGCCTTCGCAACACAAAAAAAAATCTTTCTTTTTTCGAAAAAAAAAGGGAAAAAACTAACCTAGAAAAGGTTCAACGCCCCGAAATGACAACGTGCAGAGGCGCGCACACGCGAAGCCGGATATCGCCCCGGCAGTCTGATTGAGTGTCTCATCCGGATTCCTGCATCGATTGACGAGCACAGACATAGAAAAGGGCTCTCCGGTTTCACACATGTACACGTGAGCGGCACACGTAGACGGAAAAGCTATAGGCGTTCAATCGGCGGCGCCCGAAAACCACTGAGAGAGAGAGAGAGAGAGAGAAAAAAAAGTGAAAAGGAAGCGCCTGTGCAGGCTTGGACGATTAGAGGGAAGAACCACGGATTGATGTGTTCGAGGCGAGGCGATTAATGCCGGAGGTACGAGTGTAGAAAATAGTGGGTTGTTGGCTTTTACGTTGGGAGTTAGAGAGGGAGAGAACGAAGAGAAAAGCTTGAATTGCGTTATTTTACTTTTTTTTTTATTTCGCTCTTTCTGCTAATCCGAAAGATTTGTTGTACAATCGTGATTAATTAGAATGAATAAGATCTGGAAATTTTTCTTTATTCTGAAAATCTCTCCTCTAGTCGTAGAATGATTGATACCAAAACCCAAATCAATATGCGGAAAAATAAACATTCACTAATCGCGTTAAGAAAGACATAAATCACTCGTATACCCGCATACGAGTCGACTCACGTATATATGGCTTTGAGCTACCCGTGAGGCGCTAAAGGGGAATTTTAATTACGAACTTTATCATCGAATGGGGCTTTCGCGGGATATTCAATTACGCGACGCTATTAGATGCGATAAGGGAAAGACGGTCGGAGGGATTTCTTACTTTCCTTTTTTTATATATACCTAACTATGATGTAGTTGTCTGGCCAGTTTGCCGGTAAATAGGTTTTAGTGGATTGAAAGTTAATTAAGATAAGACTTTGACACTTGGTAATTTACGGCCCGATGGTTGATTTTGGGAAAGTCTTTCTTTTCCGGTCGCTTAGTTTGAAAATTCGTGGTGATTTATATTCATTCCGTCGATATCAGCTCGAAAAGTTTGAAAATATTCTTCGATGCTGAATTTCAAAATTCACACGTGTGAAAATAAAAATCAAATAAATCACGATTAAACGATTAAACCTTCCTAACCACCTCAAAATTTGTGGACACAGTGTACAGCAATAGGACTACAACCAGTGAGCCGCAAAATTAATATCGAGTCAAGACACCTCTGAAAATCAATCAGTAGCTTCAGCCCACAGAGGATGATGTCTGTCGAACAGCGTCGGCGGCGGCGGTGGTTGGTGTCCACTCGATTTCGGCCTCTAATCAAACGGCTTCCGCTCATCAACGTAATCCACGGACAAATGTGCACGATGGCGAGCGGGAAAACGTGGGCGCTCGCTCGCCAGGTGCCAATTGATTTGGCGATAGTCTATGTAGGCAGTGCGAGAAGCCGCAAACCCGGATATTGCCGTTACCGCCTTCCTCTCCCCGATGAAGACTATTCGATTGACGAACCCAGGTATATATACAGAACGGAGGATTGACTGATCAATTTTACCCTCTTCGACTTGATTGCATTGGGATTATATTTCTTGAACGATTCAACGTTTTTATTCGTGGTTTAAGTAGTATTGATCGAATTCGGTCAGGCGTCGATGTCAAATTCATAATTCACCACAATTTCAAATGTCAATCGTTAATGAAACTTTACTTTCGACAATGAAATACATTATTATAGTTTTTGTTTAACGACGCAATATACTGAATATAGACAGTATTCTCGCTAATCGATGTACACATCCTCGATTTAAATAACAATGTTAATCATTGTATTGAATATCTCCTATTAGACGAGATCCACGTACGCGATAGTTTGATATTTCATTGAGCGCGCATCCGATTAACTTTTAACGATATACATGTGTATAGATTTAAATGGCCGCTATA
Source organism: Galeopsomyia nigrocyanea (assembly GCA_035047105.1). Classification (NCBI taxonomy): domain Eukaryota; kingdom Metazoa; phylum Arthropoda; class Insecta; order Hymenoptera; family Eulophidae; genus Galeopsomyia; species Galeopsomyia nigrocyanea. Next base: position 3,981 of record JAWWMK010049410.1, read on the forward strand.
AATCGTTTCGTACGCTCTCGATTACTATCTCGCTGCTATACCACTGCTGCTGTTCTGCTAATGAAATAAATAGCGCGCGAATCGATTGTATGAATTTTCGATTAGACCAGCAGAAACAGCAGCAGCGCGAAATGTATTAATAATCCGTGTACGCTTGTATAAACCTCATAAATTATATTGCGTTTGAAATTATAAATCGCGTGTTTATTATCTTCTTATTTGCTTTTTGACGCTTTGGACGTTGATAAACAACGCTATGAAGCTTATATGAAGACGTACAAATCTCGTTAAATCTGTTGCTCTATTAAATTACGATGTTTCTATACTATACAGTTACCGAAATATCAATAATGCGTTATCCGATGCCTTTTTTCCATGCTATTTATCGGATAATCACATTAAAATACTAAATAGAACAATACAGAGACGATTCGCTATATAAACAAGGCAGAGGCCAGTTTAAATTGTTCCGAGAAACACCTTCTCCTCCCTCGCATTTACCCGGCAAGTTGATCCCTTCGCATTAATAATCCTCGGGCTTGCGCGAGCGAGCGTAGCGCGCATCTATTTCTACTTTCACACCCCTCGTTCCTCTCTGCTACGACGATCATTAATCGTGCAGCGGCGGCGGCATCACGCGTCCGGGAAATCGTCGCGTCTGTTCATCGGTGATTCGACGATATTTCGTTCTTGTGTCGAGTCATCGTTTCTTGAAAAAAAAAAAAGGAATATATAGAAAGGTTGACATCCGCGTATATTTTTGTTTCGGAAAGAGCGTTTATTTCCTTTTTTTTTTAGTAAACGAGTGAATGAATCCTGTCTATTCGTTATAAATAGAATTTTCGTTCGGTTTGTATGAATTTTTTTTAAAGGTTCGAGTTTAAAAAATAATAGCTCGCGTGTAAAAAAAACAACAACGAAGAAAGAAAGAGCTCGTATCGCTTGACCATAACCCATCGAGCTTGAAATTTAATGTTTACGAGGAAAAAGGCCGCAGATAATAAAAATGGAACGCTACTGAGCAAGTTGCCCGTTATTTTCTCTCTCGCGCTCGTAAAAACAGCCACTTAAATCCACGAGATTCCTAATTACCTCAGCATATATCCATACGGTACTAAACCATTTTTCAAATTGATTTTCTTCTCGATAAAACGTACGTTCAATAATAAAAAAAATTTCGCTTCTCGTGGCGTTCAAATAGCGCGAAAATTCGGCTCAAGAATAATCCAATATTTATTCAGCGGAATGGAAGTTTTGGCCAGGCGAAAGTTTCACCGAGAGACACTATAGCCGAAAATTTGCCGCAGTAGTAGCTGCCGACATCAGCGAACAAACAGACCTCCTAACGCTAAGAACTAACGAAAGATACCGCGAAGAGAGTCGATTTTCTCCGAAAATCAACGCGCGCGCGCGCACACACACACACGTGCAATATAAAGACCCAGAGCAAACATAGAGTGGTACTCTTGGGAGGGAGTCTGCCTCGAAATTGGGCGATGATCGCACCCGAGCGACAATTAGCTTCTTCGCTTTTTCCTTTCCCTCTGCTGTACCCCGCCCTTTTCTATTTCTTGCTGTGTGCTGAGAAAGTAGGTCAGTAAAAAGGGAGAGAAAGTGAGTGTGACAGGGGGGGGGGATTGAAATCTGACGGCGGCGCAGGGAAATTAAAGAGATGCGTGTGAGAGGGAATTTTCGGGGCTGGAAAATGATATTCGATTTGGCTCTTTATGACGCCGAGAGGGAGAGAGAAGATTATCTAGCTGTGCTCTTAAAGTGTTTCTCGTTTTTCCCGCGCACCAGCGCGAGGATTGCTTTGCGACTTTTTATGGTTGATGCCTTTTACTTTCGGCGCAAAGTAAGGGAGCGAGGGTGGAGTTTGAAGTGATGGATTTGCAGGAGATATTTTTGAAAATGCTACTTGCAGGATTGGGGGTTCGAATGTTATTGACGATATACTTTGGGAGTTGAGAAAGTATATAGTGTGTATTTAGATTTGGATTGTAATGAGATTGGGTGGATACGACAATGAGATAAACTAAGATTTTTTTTCTTAATTTGTAGGTTTTGATTTTATTTAATTTATCACTACAACAGCGATGTATTTCCATTTTTTTAAACTGCAGTGATTTCTGCCGGTAAACAAATAATGAAAAGAAACATCGTAAAAGAAAATGAAATGATATCCAATTTCACTTGCTTGCATTTTGGCACGAGCAAAATCCTCGCGGAAAACGATCAAAACATAGCCACTGTTTACAGAGAGGCTCACACTTGCACGAGTCCTAATGGCTCGTGAGAGAGAGAGAGAGAGAGGGAGAGAGTGAGTCAGCTTGTGTACAGGTGTCATAATAAACGCCTCGCTGACTTTCTGCACACACAGACACATACATACACACACACACACACACACACACACACACACGCATACACATATGCAGAATATTTCCCTGGAGCAGACGGAACCTCGTCGTGTATTTCTGGAGGGCAAAGAGTTTGCAAAGGAAATGTCACTCTGCGAAAACTAATCTGTTGTGTAAATTTTGAGATGGATAGACGGCGAAAATGTTTATCTCGAATTCGCGAATGTTTGCCTTGGCGACGTTTGTGTATGCACTTTCGAGGATGGTAAATTCAAAAACATTTATGTTATTCGTACATTTGACGAATACGAATAGTCTGGCTGACCAAACGTTATTTATACTACTTTTTTATTCGAGAAAAAAATTTTTTTTCGAATATACTGATTCTGTTTAGAAATAAAAAAAATGAATTCCCATTCATCTAATGGTGCACATTAGTGCATATGCTACAGTTTTGTAATGAAGATGAAAAAACGAAACATATCTCTCCTTCATACACTCAGTCATATCAAGTATCAGCGTCACCTCTAAGTAATTAAAATATATACATTTAGTAAATTAACAACGGAAGATTCATCCTTGCTGATTATGAAGAATAGCATACAAGCCCCAAGAGCATTCTGAAACCGCAATTTGATATTCTTGAATAATACATGTATTCATAAAAATTTTCGAATGAAAATGAAATGTTACATATCTCGAAATTTTTTGGAGCTAGTGACGTCAACTGATTTTCTAAAATGATAATTTCCAACGTCATGACGGATTTCAGTTACTTATACAAAATTACAGAAATAATTCGTCGGAAAGTAATTCTGTAATTACTTGCCACCTCTAAGCTATCCAACCCTATTTACGTACATCTTTTTCCCAAGTCATACTCGCACCTCGATATACAGATGCCTCTCGCACACTCCAGCTATAAATAACTTTGAATAGAAAGATTAGGTCATTTATCATCATTATAATTGTAACATTTTCATTGCCAGCGATGACAAGTTTCCTCGCCACACTTGAAACGTTGAAAATGTATTTATGTCGGTGCACAATCATGATAAGTCGGGCGTGATATTCATCAGTCGGCCGGCGGCGCGCACTGCCTGCCTGCCCGCCTGACGCCATGTAATTGTATTGATAAAAATGAGTAGGCACGTTTTGACGTAACGCGCCGATTGTATCACTGTACCTTCAGAGCATATCGAACTGCAAGGGTCTTTCTCTCTCTCTCTCTCTTTAGCTCGTTTTGTCGGAATCGATTGCTGCTCGTTCAGTTAGTCGGGGCTCACGATAAAGATCAAGATTACTTGATTAAGTGAGTGTGAAAACTATTTGTATATCGAGCGTAACAAAAACGTATATACGAGCGATGCGTGTAACGCTATTTGTCATGCTTGTGCTTTTTTGAATTATTTGAATTATTTCGAATGATATATATGGGAGTGTGATGTAGATAAGTTGTGAATTTTTATCTATAGCTTATTTGACGAATGACAAAGAAAATCACGTTTTTAAATATCTCATTTAAAACTTGTTGTTATGAGATTTCGAATGCATAAAAAAATAAATAAAAATCCTAGCTTCCATTAAATCACGATCAACGTCTAAGTTCTAAATGCATTGAAGATGCAAAAACTACAAACAGCTCATTTTTGACAAGTTTGCTCTATCGCGCGATACGTCGTGCGCAAACAGAGAGAAAGAGACAATTTCTTTGAGTCCAGCTCTCTTTTTTGTTTCCAACACAGAGATCAATGACATGCATCCGCAGAGATGAAGCTAAGCGTGTATTTATTTTGCTTGGACGTTCTTTCTGTTCTACTGTCAGGATATTTACTTACGCTACTTCGAGCAGATTAAAAAGAATCATCTTACTGGAGAAAAAAAGAAGTAGTTTTACGTCAAAACCAGAAATATCCATTATACATCCTCCGACCAAAAAAAAAAAACATTTTCAGAAGAAGTCTTTATCCAACTTTTCCCGGATCGGAGTAGCAAATAAATACTGCGAGACAGCGCGCCGTTAATCACTGAAAAATCTTAGTTGAATTATGCGGCGGTACGGCGTCGTGCTGTGCGTGTATGTATGTATGTGTGTGTGTGTGTGTGTGTGTGTGTGTGTGTGTATGTCAGGCAAAAAATAACGAAATAAGAAGAAGAAGATGAAGAAGAAGAAGAAGAAGCGTTCGAAACTGAGAGGAGTGGGATCGAGAGGGCGGATTTGGAGCTGTGCCACGTCGAGCGCCGGCGGGAGTGCCCGTCGAGGGCTCTACTGCGATCAGTGATACCACACTAGAGAAAGAGAGAGAAAGAGGGAGACATCGTCTCTCTCTCTCTCTCTCTTTCTCTCTCTCTCAGCGGTTGGTTACTTGCAAACACCCCCGTCGCGCGATGAGAACGACGAAGAGAGAAAGAGAGAGAGAGAGAGAGAGAGAAAACAGGTGGAAGAAAGATAAAAAGAGAGACGATAGGGGAGAGACGCTCGAGTTAATATTGATAATCGCTTGGCCGACGAGAGGCTGTGCTTCTATTATCGGCTTTTGTAGTTTACTTTATTAATTATAGATCGAGATAATACAACGACGAAAAGAAGCTACTTGACATTGCACTCGTTGGGTGTTCGATTATACTCCTTGTTTTTTTTCAATTGAGAATTCCAAAGGGGATGAGCTCGTAAGAAAATGTTAGGCAGCAGGAGGAATTCTGGCGAACAATTTGGGTGTTGAAAAATTGAATGATCTTTTTTTTTGTCTTCTACTTTTTGAATTTTCGTCGAGATACTTTTCCAAGAGACGATAGATAAATCAACGATGACGAGAAGAAGAACGAAAAGAGACCTAGAAAGTTAATTAAAGTGAGATAAAAAAGAACGAGGCGAGCAATAGTGTTTTGATAGCCGGCCAAAAGCATTTTTATAGGTTTTCCCCGAACGTATTATAAATTATAACGTCAGAGCGTTTTTAGGAATTTCCTGACTCACGAATTCCGTTCTCCATCTCTCGCGGAATTCAAAGTGCATTTCATACCAAGAATGTGCTTTTTCTCTATCTATTTGCCTCTCTTACTTTCCTACTCTCCGTTCTTTTCCTTTCTCTAGTCCTTCAAAAAAAAATTTTTTTTTTCTCAAAAATTGAAACGACTTTTTCATCTATGACGCGCAATTTCACAAATTAAACTGCATCTCGCGAAATTGCACGAATGCACAGTGCCATTTTGTCATAGTTTATTCTTAGAGTCGCAATTACACTTCCTCTAAGACTGATAGTCATAAGTAATAACCATCTCTCTCTCTCTCTTTCTCTCTCTAGGTGCGAGATGTTAAATGACTTTGAAGCGCTCGGAGGAATCTCATAATGCATATTGGAAATAATGTTAGTCAAGGCGGCGAGGAAAAGAATGAGTCGGTTGAATGACAGGCGTCGAGTGAATGAGAAGGAAGAGTGAGAGAGAACTCGCTCGGGAGTAGTAGGAGCGCGAGAATTAATATGAGAGTGAAGTGCCGTGCCACCGCGCTGCTGCCTGCTGCCAGCGGCAAGGAAAATTAACGGAATTTCGAGTTCGCGTCGAGTGGAGTTTCCGAAAGCGCTGATAGAGTGTTGCTGCGCCTCTTCTCTCTCTCTCTCTACAGTTAAAATTAATGCTGGATTAGTGGCCTGAAGACCTTTGTGTGCACGCGCGTGCCTTTGTGTTTAATTAGTTACGACGACGCTGTTTCTGCTCTTTTCGTTCGAGATTTATCATTCAATAAAAACTTTTATCCAGCCGAAAAAAAAAGTTTTCACCGGACGACCGACCAAAAAAAAAAAAAAAAAAAAAAAAAAATTCATATGTGGCGCGCGCGCGCGCGAAAAAAAAAGAAA
>JAWWMK010049431.1:0-10194 GCA_035047105.1 Galeopsomyia nigrocyanea
ATGGTGTAAATACTTGTGTCGTCGACGCGCAAGGGCTTACGTTGGATTGGTGTCTCGGTGCTAACGAAACGAGAGACGATTTCTGTTGCCGTATTATTTTTTTTTGGTAAAGGTCGATCGTGGCGGTTTGAATTTTAGTTTTCGCTGCTTTTCTTTTTCTTTTCTTTTGTACAAGAATCTAGTGAGCAATATTTCATTTTTTTTTCTTCCGAATTGGAGGTGTTGAATTCACAAAATTTTTTTTTTTACTTTTATACAAATTGAATGATAGGTTACTTATTTGTTTTTCCCTCATAGAGACATTATGCGCTAACAGTTTTATTTTTTGAAGAATTCAAATTAGAAGAAGAAGGTGTATTCTTGTTGTTACGATCGACTTATTGAGTTAAAATTTTACGATTTAAGAAATAGATTTTAACGGCAACCACGTTAGCCCTTGCGTTCGGCCAGTGTCATTGGTTAAGACCAATAGTTTTTTTTTTCGTTTCGTTCGTTTTCTTTGGTATGATTGCAAATTTTGAGAAAAATTCGTTTAATATTCATTGTTTATGCAAACTGTTTGGTTTTTTCTAGTTTCTGTTAAGGACAAATTTACTTGCTTTCGGATTATTTTAATGACTTAAAAGAGTTTGACTTATGATTAGTTTGATTTTTTGTTGTTGTTCTTAGTATTTAATGTGTCTTGATCAATTTCAAATCAGAAATGTCGTTGTCGGGTAAAATCGAGATTTTTAAGCGACGCGTCATGAAATCGGCGAAAGTCAAGGAACTTTGGGCGCGCATTGAGGCGACGGATATTCAAGATCTGATTGCTTGGATGCGTGCGGAGGGTGTATTGACGGTTGGCACTGCTTTGACTTTGCAGAACCGCGTGTTTCGTGTTTATTTGTTTAACGAATTACCGCACGAGAAGGCTCCGGTTTTGCCAAGCGATTTCGCGACTGGCGTTGTTCCGGAACCACAGCCATTGTCGCCGAACGAGGATGGCGATGCAATAACCTTCGAACGCTGTTTGAAAGAAGCCTAATGCAGGCGGTTGCGAACGAGGAGGCGCCAAGCGCAACTGCGAACACGTCACGGGCGCGAGTTCGCGCGCAAGACGTCGCGGTTGGCGAAGGCGAGCTATCTCTGCGAGATCCTCCTGCCGTCGCTGTACACACTGCGGCTTCGGTGCATCACGAGACAAAGGGAGGCCCTGTGCAGAGCACACCGGTGCCGTTGCGAACGCATATGAGTATTGAACAAACGCGACCGAAACGCGAACAGACGTTGGTTCAACGCGCTCTGAGCTTTGTCATACCTCGTTTTCTTTACGATCCGCAGGCGATTCATAATATAACGGAAATTCCTAAAACTTCACAGCGGAATATGAGCCTTGCGAGCGCGCACGGCTCATCGTTTAGAGGTAATTTGGAAGTGCTAGTGGGTAATCCGAAGGATACGACTACTCCAAAGCAAGATAGAGGGAAAAATTTATTGAGCGATGCGTTTAAGCATTCGGTTGCGGCGAGCGTGCGCAAGGGTGGGTATGACAAGAAGAATAAGAGTATGAATGTGAAACAGAGTAAAAGTGTGAAGAATGATATAGAAGTAAATGCGAGTGTGTTGCAAAATAAAAGTGTCAGGGCTTCCGTAATAAAAGAGAAAAATTTGAAACAAAAAGCACCGGTTGAAAAGATCAAGGAACTTAACGCGGATTCTGAGGGCGAGGAGGTCGATGATAATTTGAATGTCACCGTTAATCCGAACCCGAAGTTTCAGAAAACGGATATATCGGAAAAGAAAAACGAGTCTTTAGATGAATCGTGTGCTGAATCATCGGACTCGGATGATTATAATTCGGACGTGGAAGAGGGAAAACAGAAAAGAGATAACGCATCGTGTATCGAGAAGAAGTCGACGGTGAAAAATAAACGTTATATCAATGGAAAACCACCGGATGTGGTGAGTGCGTTTCATTTGTGGCATCTGAATTTCACGAACGATAAAGGGTTGTCGGCGGAGCAGTTTTAGATAAAATTAAATCGGTGTAGAAAATTCTATGATTTTCCGGACGATCAAGTTTTACCAGCGTTAACTACAGCTTTCACGAGTATTAATGTTGCAATGTGGTATGATACGGCAGAGAAAACTTGGAAGTCGTTCGGGGATTTCGAGAAAGATTTTCGCTTACAGTTTTGCCCGAAACTGGATCGCGCGGATTTGTATGAGGAACTGCGCCGTCGAACACAAGCGGAAGACGAGCCAATTGGCTCTTATATAACGCAGTTTATTCACATCGCGAATCAAATGAAGCCACCTCCGTCGGCCGAAAAATTGTTATACTTAATTAAAAACAATCTTCACCTGAAACTTCGTCGATTTATTGAGAATAAGCACGCGAAGAATTTGCTTGAGTTACGGACGTGGGGAGATAAGTTCGAAAGGCAACGTAAAAAAGATGCGCGTGATAAACCTCCCCCTCCAAAAGAAGAAGCGCTTATTCTTGACGCTGCATATTGCGGCAAGTCAAGTAAATCGAAACATGGAGTAGTAATAGTATCGGCAAATGGAGCGACACAAGTCGCTAATGTGGAAAAATCTGGTAAGAGTAAGAGAAGCAGTAAAAAGAAAGGTGGCCGTGCGAAAGCGAGTAACCAGGAGACCGCGAAGCCAACTGCGAACGAGAACGCTGCGCAGGAGGTTTCGCCGGTTTCTGGCGAAGTGGCAGTTGCGAATTCGCAACCGGTAACGCTAAACATGGGCGCCCTTCCTCCACGAAATTACCAGAGTAACTCAGCTCAAATCTCGAATACGGGAAATAACGTCGTCAATAATAATGGGACGAACAACGGCTCGAATTTTACGGGAACGTGTCGCAAGCGTGGTGGCCGTGGCTACAAACAATTTCAATGTCCGAGTGGCGCGGGGTATAATGGCGGCAATCCCAATAGAAATAATGCCAATAATCGAGATTTGAGCGGGGTTAGATGCTATAAGTGCCAGCAGCAGGGTCATCGTTGAACGCCAACGCAGGAACTTAGGCCTGTACGATTTGTGGCGCGCAAAATATAGACGCGCAGAACTGTGAAAATTCTAAGAAAGTTCGACAAGCATTGGGAAACGCGGCGGCGGGATCCGGGCGCCCGACGGATTCGGCGTGATTATTGAGAATCGGATGATTGACACAACACCATCAGTGGGGGCACGGCAACGAGCGCAAAGCTCTGTCGGAGATCCTCTCGAGTCGGTCGCGAATAACTTGGAAAGGAACGGCTCGGATGCATCGGGTAAAAGAAAGAAAAAGGCTTTTACGGTCCGGTGTGACGGAGTTATTGAATCGTGTGATTACGTTGAGAACAGCGACGAATGGTGGAGAGAGATTGAGACTCGTTTTAATAATCTACGAGAAGCAAACGGAGATGGTTGGAAGGAATGCGTGGACGAGCGTGGAAAATTGCAGGAAGAGAATGAGCGTGAACGGTTGTGTATGCATGTGGAAAGTAATCGTAGTCGTGAAGAGAGTGCAGGTGATTCAGAGGGTCGGGGCGCATCCGAGGGAATCGACGGCACGAACGGGGAGAATCCAGTCGAGGCACGAGAGAGTAACGATACGACGAAAATCCAGGGTGCTACGGCAGCCGAGCAGCGGACTTTGAATGGCGAGAATGAGCGATACAGCGAGGCCACGCCAATCGCTCAGACGCAGGAAAAAGGCCCGAGCGAGGCAAGGCAGAATGCGCACGGTGAACCTAGCAAGAATGAGGGAGATTGCGAGACGTCGCAGACACCTCAGACGCTAGAGAGAGATGTGGCAATTTTGCGAGGCGGGAACGCGATTTTGGCAAGTCCATGCAAGGTGGAAACGGGCAGCCGGGGTGATGCTCAGCGGAACTCGACTGAGGTAATCGGGGCAGCGGCGGATTCCGGGCGAGCAGCGGTCGCGAAAAGCACAACCGCGGCTCGGACGAGATCGGCCGTGGTACTCGGTTACGCGAATGTGAGGGCTGTGGAGAATCGCTCATTGCTGATTGTTCACATCGCAGGAAAACCGTATAGCGCACTGTATGACTCTGGGGCTCAAGTGAGGATGGTCAGGAAACGGATTTTTAAGGATTTTGAGAGTAGAGTCGAGCCCGGATTGTCAGCTGTAGTTGGATTTTTGAGCGAGCGGACGGAAGTTTTGGGATCGTTGCGTTTGAGTATCGTAATTGACAAAGTAGCACGGGTGATCACGGCTCAAGTAACGAACGCGCCTATGACATACGATATGTTAATCGGGAAAGATATGATTAACGCGTTTAGAATGGGAGCGGATCATGGAGAGAATGTGTGGTGGATATGCGGGAAACCGAAACATCCTGTTGCCGAAATCAGGAACGAGAAAATCTTCTTTCCGGTCGAGCCAAAATATAGACGTGGAAATCTTGTCGGTGAGGTGGTGGGTCTATCGGTGCTTGAGCCTCAGCAGCGTTTTGAACTTGAGGAGTTAGTGCAAAGGGTGGTTCCAAAAGAATCACCCGCGCTGACTCATTTGATTGAGCGCGTAATTGAGGTGCAAGGCACACGCCCGGTAAAGACAACGCTTCGCCGTTATTCACCTGCGATAGACGCGTTTATGCGACAACAGACACAAGAGTGGCTTGATAAGGGTTTGATTTGACCGTCGACGAGTGAGTGGAGTAGCTCGCCGGTTATTGAGAAAAAGGGAGACGGCACGGATCGGATGTGTATCGATTTGCGCCCGGTGAATAGAAGGACGAAAATCGATGCATATCTAGTTCGTGGGGTCGACTCGATTCTCGATCGATTGCGTGGGGCGAGATATATATCTAAGATCGATTTAAAAAGTGCGTACATGCAAGTTCCGTTGGCATAAGGGAGTAAATAATACACAGCGTTTGCGGTGCCAGCGATGGGTTTGTTTGAGTGTAATGTAATGATCTTCGGCTTAGTAAATGCGCCTGCGACATTCACGAGGTTGATGGATACGGTGTTTGGTCCGGAATACGAGCCTTGCGTGTTCAAATATCTTGATGACGTGACAATCGTGACTGAGACGTACGAAGAACATTTGAGTTGGGTGGAAAAGGCACTCAAGCGCTTAGTTGAGGCGGGCCTCGAAATAAACGTTGAGAAAAGTGAGTTCGGATGTTCGGAAGTAACGTACTTGGGTTATCGGTTGGATAAGAATGGTTTGTGGCCGGATCAGCATAAAATTAAGCCTGTACTCGAATATCCGCAGCCGAAAAATTTCAAGCAGCTGCGTCGCTTCTTGGGTATGTATGGGTGGTATGCGAGATTTATCGCCCACGAGAGCGAGTGGAAAGTTCCGTTGACAAATTTGACAAGAAAGGACCAGCGTTGACATTCCCGAGCAACAGGATGCATTTGAAAAATTAAAAAGAGCTTTAACAGAAGCTCCTGTGCTCGTGCGTCCGGATTTCAGCAAACCGTTTTATATCCATTGCGATGCGTCGACATATGCGCTCGGCGCTTGTTTGGTCCAGAAAGACGATGAAGGGCGCAAACACCCGGTGTATTATGCGAGCCGTATGCTCAATAAACACGAGAGAAATTACTCAGTCTCTGACCTCGAGTGTGCCGGGATGATTTTTAGTATTAAGAAGTTCAGACCTTATGTCGAAGGCACGCACTTCATCGTAGTGACGGACCATACAGCACTGACCTGGTTGTTTGCGAAGAAGGACACCGCTGGGCATCTAGCTCGGTGGGTTCTTGAATTGCAGCATCGGGATTTCGAAATTGTGTACCGTAAGGGGAATACGCACTACGTGTCGGACGCTTTATCTCTAATGCATGAAGGCGAGGTCACCGCATTCGAGGTGATCGATGACAAGTGGTATCTGCGGCGAATGGATGACGTGCAGGCTCGTCCCGACAAATTCAAAAATTGGAAAGTCGAGGACGGCATACTGTATCGGTATTCGGCAGATGCACTCTTAGATCCGATCACAAACAGCGAACAATGCTGGCGACTGGTGGTGCCCCTTGAATACCGGGAGCGCGTGATGCGAGATGTGCATTACGAGCCCTCGGCTGGACACTTCGGAATCGAGAAAACGTACGATCGTGTCGCGAGAGAGTATCACTGGCATGGCATGTCTTATGACGTGAAAGATTTCGTGAAATCATGCGATAAATGCCAGCGGTATAAAAATGTGCAGCAAGCTCCTACAGGTTTCATGAGCAAGAGACTGGTCGAAAGACCATAGATCGTTGTTGCTACGGATGTGGTCGAGTTGCCTCGCAGCTCGAATAGATTTAAATATCTTGTGGTCTTTCAAGACCTATTTACTAAATATGTTGAGTTTAAACCACTCGTAGCGGCAACTGGGAAAGCTCTCGCACAAGCTCTCGAGGAACTCATTTTGTTTCGTTGGGAAATACCGAGTTATATCGTGACGGATAGCGGCACCAATTACTGTGGTAAAGAATTCGAAAATACTCTCAAAGAATATAGCATTGAGCATGTCTTATGCCCTCCGTATCATCAACAAGCAGATTTTGCGGAGCGCGCTATAAAAACTTTAAAAACAATTATTTCAATTTTTGTTAATAACGACCACCGTAATTGGGATAAACACCTGCACGAGTTCCGTCACGCTATGAACACGGCGATGCAGTCAACAACTAAGGTTTCTCCTTCGTTTTTGAATTTTGGTCGCGAGCCGCAGCGAAGAGTTTGCGTCGAGAAGTAGAAAAACGCGGCCCGATTATTCGAACAAATCTGGCAGACTGGCAAGATCGGATGACTCGTTTGGAGGCGTTGCGTGATTTGGTGATTAAACATATCGAATCAGCACAAGACAAGCAAAAAGGGAATTACGACAAACGACACCGTGCGGCGAGTTTTCTTGTCGAGAATCTGGTCATGCGTGATGCACACGTACTTTCGAACACTGCGAAGGGAGTAACCGCGGGGCTCAGCGCGAAATTCATAGGGCCATACGAAATAGTGAAAGAGATAGTTCCCGGAGTAGTGTACGAATCAACAACGGACAATAAGCGACAGACGGCAATGGTACACGTGTCGCAATTGAAAAAGTATATTCTGCCACGCGCAACGAGAAAACGAGATTGATCAATTCATGACGTTTTGTTGTTACTGTCTGCAATGTCAAGCGATTTAGTTTTTTTATTTATTTATTTATTATTGCTTTGTGTTCTCTTTTACCCATATGACTAACAGTTTTTTTTAGTTTCTTTTGTTTTCAAATTATGTTCTGTGTATGGGGCTAATTTGTTTAATCCCCGAAAGTGTTATGTTATGCTCTTGACTAATTGATGTTGGACGTTCCCATAGGTATAAGGTGGTGCTTCTTGCGGGATGAAGGAAGAAACGTCGACGTTATTGGAGGAGATCGATAGGATAAAACCATACCTGCAGGAAGACGACAAGATGTCGGCGAGCGCCACCCTGTCGATCAGCGAGGGCGCTAGGACGGGCACCGGCGAATCATCGTCGTAAGTCCATGGCTTGACAGGCGAAGACGCCATCGACAGCCCGAAGAGGCGAAGAAACTCGACAGGCGAGTCCCTGAAGAGATAGAGAGACGAGGTTTCCCTTTCGCGGGCGAATGAAGAGTCGGTGGGAAGCTGGGGCGAGAGCGTCATAAAAACGGCTTCCACTACACACGCCGAGGAGGGTTACACCAGCGAAGCCTCAGTTACCACCGTGACTATGGCGAATACCACCGACGAGGGTGCTGGCGAGTTCGCCGAGCCCTTGACGGTCGGTACGCCGGCCACTGCGGCATCTCTGGGAATTTCGTCGGCAGATGATATCCCAGAGTGGCGACCAGATCAAGAAGTAGCTTTGGTGTCATTGGTGAACCCGATACACCAAGGGGACGAGCTAGCAATACTGGACAGTCTGGCTTTGCAGATGAGCCTGGGGGCTGAGATGGAGCTGGATGAGCTGGCAAACACCGATCAACCCGAAATCCAGCTCACTGACCAACGAGAAGAACAGATGGCTATCATCAAGCCGACGGTGCACTTGCCCAATAAAAAGGCTGCCACAGGGCCAGCTCCTCCGCTTTTCACCGGGGCGAGCTTGAGTGCCACCGCAGCCGCTGCTGCGGTGGCCGCGGCCGTCAGTACACCGGGTGCCACCCCGATGGTGGCCATCAAGCCGTTACCTCGGATCGGCTTTGGCCAAGGTCGGGTGTTACGTGAGCCCACGGGTGCGATATTACCCGTGGAAACAACGCCTCAACCGCCCCAGGTCTGGAACCAGGGTGAGCCACCTACGACAGGCATGGGCTCGCCTCTACAGCTCATCAAAACGTGGATTCATGCGGCAGCCCGGACACCCGAGCAGCGTCGTCAGCTGTGGAACGAGTTTGGCTCTATTGTGTCCAAACTGACGAAGACCGCGGACGTGTCATCCACACAGCCTCTATGGTTCACGCGGCCGGCGAATAGAACTCAGTCGAGCTAACCCCCTGTGAATGAGTGCTGCTGCCACGCTCGACTACATGGAAGTCATTTGGAGGTACCACCGGAAGATTATGAGATTCAGAGGATCCGGAAGGAGAACGAAGCGAGGTACGGCACGTCAAAGAAGAGAAAGAATAAGAAGAAGACACCAGATTTTCAAGGTTACGTACCGGGATTTCCGAGAGCCTGGAGCTGCGAGGACGTGACTGGAGGGATATCCGGCTCGCGTCAGATCAGTGGCACGAGCGAGGGGAGAGAACAGCCGACTGCGACCCCCTCGACGAGTACATCGAGCCCTACCCGGCCATCACCCGAACAGCCCAGTAAGTCTCGCCAAGATAATGGTGCATCGCCGACTGCTACACTGGGTCTGACGGACGACAAACGTCAATAGTCCAGCTGCTCGTCGGGCACCATCCCAAAGATCATGACTTCAAAGCAGAAAAAATACAGGACAAAAAAGTCAAACCAGCAATGTCCGACTCAGTCCAAACCCACTGCGAGCCTACTAACACCTACAAGCTCGTCGGGCGGGGCTGTGCATGCTGAGGGTCGAGATGCGGCGGAGAATCGAGTGGCAAGACGGGTACACCTTAAACCCCGGACATTTTGGCTGGATGATCGACAGAACGTCTGCAAGGGTTTGTGGGAACTGGGGAAACTGGAGCCAGTTAGGTGGGACAAGTACGTGGACGTATGCGCCGGCATATGTCATAAGTGTCGCCGCGCATTACACTTGGCCCAGTACTGCAACCTCCGTACTGTTCCTTTTGACTACTGCGAGAACTGCGGTAGATGCGGGGTCACCATCATGAACTGCCCGAGATGCTCCAGAGCGTATCTGCAGCAGACACGACTCGAGGAAGATCGAGTCATTGCGCAGTTGGCATCGGGAGCTAAACTGGAGGACCAAGGAGCGGTCGCCCAGGAGATCACGAGGCGAGCCTCGCCATTGACTCCGCTGGCGAACGCCGCTTTGGGGGTGTCAACGGGAGACGCTCGATCGCGAGATTCGCGACCGGATCCTTCAACTGGCACACCTACTGTTCAAGATCATCTGACAACGCCTCCACCACGGCTTCCGAACAGAGTCACTGCGACACAATCGTCCGTGTTCGGCCGTCTCGGAAAGCCGTCGAGTGCGACGGAAGCAGTTTCTGAATCTTGGCTGGAAAAGTGGGGGACTCAACGTCGGCAGCGGCCAAAACCGCTACCGAATCTACCCCAATGGACCACCGACTTCTGGCTCGTCGGTACCTGAGGTACCAGTGAATAAAGTCAGCAGCATCCTGATGCAGATGGCTTTGATGAGCCCAGAAGAGCGAGCTGAGTTGGACAAAGCGGTGGCGCTCGCAAACCAGGTTGCCGCCCGAGGCATCGTAGACATCCCGGCGAGAAGCACCGACGCATCGACGCAAGGTTTGGGTGTATGATGGGTGGCACTGAGATGCTATTTGGAGTTATATGTTGTTTATTTTGTTTTTTTTGTTTATTCCTCTATATGGTTGACTTAGGTTTATATTTTCTTTTCATGCAGAGACTTCGCTGGACCGCGTGCTTCCTCGACGTGAGAGAGAGAGAGAGAGAGCGGTGATAGCTCCCGAGTTCACTCTTCGGTGGCTAGGGGGGGGGGGGGGATGACGAGGCATTGAGGCGATATGCGCTATGCCTATCGTTGCTCTCTCTCTCTCTCTCTCTCTCTCTCTCTCTCTCTCTCTCTCTCTCTCTCTCTCTCTCTCTCTCTCGCTC
>JAWWMK010049442.1:0-10194 GCA_035047105.1 Galeopsomyia nigrocyanea
ATATATATATATATATATGTATACACAATGCACCCGAAAAATCGCTCGCTCCAATCTCCTCGCATGTATAAACGATTCGAGCTCTCTCTCTCTCTCCTTCTCTCTCTCTCTCTCTCTCTCTCTCTCTCTCTCTCCCCCGGAACTTTGATTGACGATTAGAGAAAGTGCACGTAATATAAGCGAGGTGACGAAACGTCTCTTCCTTTTTTTGCTTGTTATTCACGATAACTAGGCTGTTACGTCCTTTAATTACCGTAGCGCGAGTTTATGACTTAATTTTTTTTTTTTTTCGTCGTGCTCGTTTTTTTTTATACACAAGGAATTATTTATGAATTCAGGCCAGTTTTGCTAATAAAATGCCAAAGGGGAGTTCGTGCGAGCGCGCAAGCGATGGGTTTCGTAAATGACGAGACACCGACGAAGTATATAGAGTTTTTTTTTACTTTACCCTGCATTTTAATTGCGGCACATGCGACTTGTCTCGTGCTATTAAATTACTTTGAAAAGCGAGTTAAAGCACACATACGCGATTGACTTTTTTTCTCTCTCTCTCTCTCTCACTTTTACGGGGGCACCGTTAATAAATTGTAAACGGCTCGTTTCGCGGTTTATTCAATAATTATTGCACGTTGTTACGGAATCGATGCATGGGTACACAAAAAAATGTAACACACGTAATTGCCCTCTTTATTTCAGTTAAACGGATAATTTAAAAAAAAATGCGTAAACTTAGGCTCCGTAAAAAAATGAAGTAATTTATTTTTTTTCAAAGTAATTATATTTAACAACTTAATCACATTATTATCTCTTCAATGTGTATAAAAATTAACTTCTGCACGTGACGAAATTTATTAGTAAAATTTTTTTCGAGCGCAGAAAGAGAAAGAAACTTATACGTATCTTGAAAAAAAAAATGTGAAAGTATGTACATTAAGTGAAATATCGTAAAGCAAACAACCACTCGTAATTCCCTCGAAAAGCAAACATCAAATTAACAGTCATCGAACGTTTTGGCCGCCAAAAGGCAAAAAAAAAAGAAACGCATATCTCGCCCGCGGAGAGAAGCTTCTCTCCAATATTGAAATCTGTCTGCGCGCA
This sequence comes from Galeopsomyia nigrocyanea, assembly GCA_035047105.1. Classification (NCBI taxonomy): domain Eukaryota; kingdom Metazoa; phylum Arthropoda; class Insecta; order Hymenoptera; family Eulophidae; genus Galeopsomyia; species Galeopsomyia nigrocyanea. The sequence goes on from JAWWMK010049442.1 coordinate 1,099, forward strand.
CGCGGCGTTCCACGGTAGCCGCTTGTAGCGGTTTGCGCTGCAGCAGCAGTAGCAGTGTGCAGTCGAACAATGAGCAAAAAAAAAAAAAAACAAAAAAAAAACAGGAAAATAAACGTGGGGAGGTCTACAATTTTTGCAATTCAAGTCGTCGCCGTGTGCTTATTACCTGCACGAACGCACACAGATGCAAATTTTAAGCAGAAATCCCTTTTATTTTTTCGCGTTTTGTCGTTTATATCTAATGAATATTATTACTTTGGAATTTCGTCACCTATGTGAGAATTCGAGAAAAAAGAAATATTCTTATTACCGGCTCGTTGTCCTATACATCGATGTAGGAAAAATACTCGCTTTTGTTTCTTTTTCTTCACTTTTGGCTAACAGTTTTCTGAGTAATAGTCCTGAATGTATCATGTGACTAATAATCTCAACTTTCTAAATTACACGTACAGACGGGGCACTTTAAGCGTTATTAATCTTCGAAATTGCTCTTAGCGTATCATCGGTGCCGTATAGTCGTGTTTTTCTATCGCTAAGTAAACTTGTTTTGCATACCGATATATAACAGGAATAAATAAACGTCAACCGTTGTGAAATACTCTAAGAAAAAAAAAATTCTCTGTCAATCATTTTTTTTTTTTTGCAAATCTCGAAGAACATAAATAATTTTTTTTTCAATGTACGGTTGCACAAAACTCGAAGTGCATACGTATAAAAAAAAGGGTTACGGCGAACGACACATTATCTAACGTTCGACCTGGTTGAGTAACGCGCATTGCGCGCATATTATTATTTTATATTCAATTTCTACTTGGGAGTGTATTTTCGAGTGTAACACCGGCGAGAAGGCAATTTGGCCGGATGAAAATGAGCGCGAAAACCGCAGAGAATGAATATTACGAAATGACGCGCGCGCTTTTGCTGCGGAGAGTTTATTTTCAAGTTTACGCGCGATTATTAGCTTTGAGGTTCTGGTAATAAATAAATTGTATAAAAGCATCTTTTTTGTATCTCTCGCTGTCATTTACCGAGTCTTTACGCGATTGATCGGTAATGAAGGCAAGTTTTTAACGGTTTGGAAAAAAATACTCAGAGATATGCTAATCAGCGATCGTATATTGGCATATAATAAAAGATGTTTCTATAGATCGTTTGACGATTTATACTGCATATAATCGTTATTTAAATTAGCAATAAAGACGGTAATATCACACGAGTCACCGTTTAAAAATATCTCATGCGCCTTTTGTGCACGAAGAAAATGTCGCTAATATAATAAGATTCACGAAAAATCTTGCGAAATCCGATCGGTAGCAGCCCAATACGAAATTTCATGAGATAAAACATCAACCCACCAGCTTTCACTGCCGACTATATACCTGGTGAGTTAGCATTTTTTGGCTTTTATCAACAACTGCGAAGAGATCCACGAGCTCCTCGATAAAAAATCTACTCGTCCACGGTCTAATTTAGAAAATTTATCGTCGTTTGTTGTACAACAACACAACGCATCTTGGGAGTTTTTTTTTCGTAATTTATAGCAGGTTAAAAATCCTATTAATTCCGCGTTCTCTTAATACAAGACACTAAAAAGAAAATAAAATTTATTCAACGGCGAAGATACGGAATAATGTACGAGGAAGCTTCGTATGTATACAATTCTCGAGTTTGCAAATTAATTTTTAATCATCTCTCGGCTGAGTTGATTCGTCGGATAAAACTATACACTCTCGTTCCGCCGAGTGCATATCCAAAACCGCTAGTTAACGAAAACGATCCGTTCGAGAAAAACACACAGTTGCGTTTTACTCGGAAATCACATATGTATATGCAACTCCGCGCAAATTCTCATTCGCGAATATCATTCCGCGCGTATATACTTGTTACCTTACATCCTCAGCATTTAAAAAAAAAGAACAACTCACGATTTCCAGGTGTATTCAGCAGCAAAATTTTCGGCGAATTTGCATGATAGACGTGCTTTTAAATCCTGTTTAGAGGTATAATTAAGGTGACGGGTTCACTGATAAGCCAGCTATTTATTGCCGAAGCATCTCGTAGTGTGGTCCTTTCTTTCTCCTTCTTCTTCATTTTTTTTTATACGGGATAAATACCTTTTTTTTTCCTTTCGCGTTGATTTGTGGATTTGATAAGCGCGCGACACCAAACGCTTGTATAATGAGCTTTTACGCAAATGCCCGCATCGGCTGCTTTTTCGGCAAATATCTCGAATTACGTGTTAATAGCGAGAGATTGATAATACTTTATAGGCTCGCTAAACGATTTTTCGATAAGAAAAAATTTTTTGCAATCCTACTTTTTATTTTACGTAACGTTTCGCTCAGAAGCATCGAGAATAAATCACACTTTGATGTACGGAGTCTCTCGAGTGAACAGCGAACGTTGTGTACATATAGCGTCGTCGTGATTTAACTCATTGTTTAGATATTCATTATTCCGCTGAAATCTTTATTCGGATCTTCAACAACACGCGTTTACTAAATCTCGAATTAATCTTGCACACTGCACGCGCGAACAACCTTCGTCAAACATACACACACACACAAGCACACACACATACTGTCACTTCTATTAATCCAAGCACAACCACTTGACTTCCGTTCGTATAATTAAAATTGAAAACTCTCTCAGCCAACATCTCAAAATAACACGCTACCTTACGATACAAAAGCGCGCAAGGCACACCCAATATACAAAGTCCCCGCGTGCGCGCACACAGGTTTTTTTGCGTCATCGCCCACGCCGCGCGGCGAACACGAGATACATATATATGTATACGCGCATATAATTATAATGCGTGCGTACACGCAATTATACACGCGTATCGAAATTAAATTCTTCGACGCTGCACAGCAGCCTATGTATATATACGTAAAACTAATTAATCTATCAAGTAAGCGCATTAAGTAAACGCGGCGGCGCCGAACGAAAAGCGATGTATATGTGTATATACAGCACATGCACAAGCCGATCGCTTAATCTTGAGCACACCGCGTCGAAGGGAGGTATATGTGCGTATAATATATACATGCGCAACAAAAAGGTTGTCACTCCCTTGTCCAAAGCTGCGAGCGCGAGCGAGATGTATGTGATTATCATAGTATACCACACGGGCGTGTGTGTGTGTGGGTGTGTGTGTGTGTGTGTTCGCCAGATATAATTATCTTTTGCGTAAAATTTTCACATGTACGGCTGCTGGTTGCTGCTAGCTGCTGTGTAACTATCGATACATGTCTGCGTTTAATATGCAAAGCGAAGATATTTAAATTATACTATGACAAGATTCGAACAAGATTGCGACAATCTTTTCCGACGAGCTGTATGTGTCTATGTGCCTAGCGTATACTTAGTTCTAGAACTTAATTTTCCGATAGGTTCTTTTTTAGGGAAAAATAGTTTGGATACCTATACGGTGCTGTTGCGAGTAAAACGAGATATCGAAATACTACATAAAATTTAGAAAAATCGTATAATACTTTTCATTTTAAAAAAGTATTTACTTATACATAAATAATCTTAAAATCTTTGAATAAGATTGCAAAAGTCTTTGCACAAGATTCAACGAATCTTCGAATAAGATTGAACAAATCTTTGCACAAGATTGAATAAATCTTTGAATTAGATTGAAAAAATCTTTTGAACCCTTTGCTCACGTATTCAATTTACAAACTCAATCTTCATAAAAATTTTTTTTTTTCAACAAATAATTACGAAAGCTATTACACAAATTCATTCGATCTCGAAAAAGAAATAAAAAATTACGGGTACACTCTGCATATACAGAGACATAATTACGATGGGACAAGCGCGCACTCGCGAAAAACAATCTTGAAAATCATGTTAGCAATGCCATTACCAACAATTAGAATCCCGTCCTGAAAATCTAATCGTTGCTTGCTTGCACAATGTCACTCGACGAGAGAGATCTTGTCTTGTATGTGTGTATACCCTATGCACACATGTCTATACAACACGCGGCGTTGCATGCCCCCATAGCTTCTCTCTCGCTCTCTCGCTAAAGCAGCTGCAAAGCGCCGAAGGACGCTTGCGAGTAATAACTGTAATAACGGCGTATTGCACGAGTTCTCTCGTCCGCTTCCTTTTTTTTTTCTTTCCTTACTTACGTTTGGTATATGTGTGTGTGTGCAGTCCAGCAGGCGGCAGCATGCAGACTCCCTCGAGATATAGAATAATCGAAAAACTCGCGAAGAGCATTGATTACACGCTTGGGAAACGGATGGATTTCCAAGTTGTTTAGTAGCATCTTCAACCCCGCGTTGATGCTTGAGTTGGTAATTCTTCTGCTGTTCTGAGTTAATTACAGACGTACTCGCGTGTTAGTTGTTTTTACTTTTCGAAATGTGAAATTAGGTCTCTCGGCGTATAGGACGAAATTTCCAGCGAGCATTTTTATAATCGATACGAATTTACGAGGCTTCGACAGAACTGGTTCTCAACTACGCAAATTCTTGCGCTTGAAAGAAAAAAAAAGAAAAATTCCACGCAGTGCATAAAATAAACTCGCGCGCTATTTATTGAAGTTGACCCTATGGAATTATATTGACTTACTCGCTCCTTAAACGTTTCGAATAATTGATTTAGTCAATTAAAAAATCCATCACGGCAAATTCGATCGTTTGTTTAAAAAAAACATTAACTCACTTAAGACTTCTTAATTAATATTTAAATTGAAAAAGCAACAGCTGCTACAATAAATTATCATCTACATTTCGAACTATATATATTCTCACCTTCATAAAAAAAGTAAAACACGCACTCTAACATTGCTTTGTCGCTATATTCAAATATAACGATGACGTAAACGATCGTTAATTCATCCTGCCGCGAAAAAAGCTCTCGAAAGGCGCGATTTGTTAATTTCGTATGCAAAAGCAATATTCGATTTTCTCGAGTGGCGGCGGACAATTTTTACAGTTATAATTTATCGATTTTATCGATCTGTTATTGAATATCTCTCGCGCGCTCGGCCGACTCAGAAAACAAAAATTACAATCACCCGTATTATTCTCTCTCTCTCTCTCGGGAGAAGCAAAAAAAAAAGAATAAGAAAAAATAACGAACTAACCCAACAATGTATACATCGAACATCTGCAACGCCCATATGAAAGAAAAAAGAAGTAAAAAAAAAGCCAAAGAGCGAGGCTCTCGATGATAGCAGGACTCTTCTGTTGAACCGGTAGAGCTCGTAAAAAAAATCGAGAAAACAGCAAGCCCAAGCAACAGCAGCAACAGCAGCAGCAGCAAGGCAATAAAGTATATCGAGTATAATACAAAGGAGGGAGAGAGAGAGAGGAAAAACGGGTCCCCGCAAGCTCTATTCATTAGCGCGCTTGGAAAAATGAGCTAGAATGTAGATCTAACGGGGCCGCGCGAAGTCTGCCATATATATCTGATCGAGCCGCACGATTCGCGCTTACGGCGCCACGCGCGCGCTCGAGCTCTTTTGCCAACCTTATGTGTGTGTGTGTGTGTGTGTGCCAGTGTGGTTCCATACTATCACATTTTTTTTCTCTCTCTCTGTCTCTCTTCTTTTTATTGTCGTTTAATTGGCTGTGTGGGTCGATTGATGCGCTTATACTGAGCGCGGCTACGAGAAGACCGTTTGGATTGTTTGCTTGGGTTAGTTGACGACAAGGTCGACACTATGTGTGTTACGGCTGTGATTGTCTTTTGCGAGTGATTTTAATTTATTTTGAGATTCTTCGGGTATCGTTTTGATACTGGGTTTATGAATTGACGAAATTTTAATGCGATAGGATGTATTGGTTGTTCATTATTATTTGAAAGTTTTAATTTGGATATTACAAAAATTTTATATCTATTGAAATCTAAATTGATTGGTTGAAGATACATTTTCTGATTTTCAGTTTTTTGTTGATTACATCGGAATTCAAATCTAATTAATGCTGTACATAGTTCCAAAGCTTCATAAAAGTCAACAAGAAATATTTTTATAGTAAAAGTTATAAGTATTAAAAATAAAAGCTTTATTTCATACAATCAAATGTACCGATAGAAGATTATTAAATAAGTTGTGCCATCTATAAGTGCGATCGAATACTACCTATATGCAATTAAATATCTCGAACGCAAATCCAAATTATTTCTCACAAGGTAATAATGCAATTAACATTTACAAACATTTTTTATTGTCCTAATGTTATTTTGTCAAAAAACATGATTAATTTTCATGAATTTTTCAAGCTTTTCATTCACCATTATATCCTACCCCAAAAAAAGCTCCAAGATTACCCGTAAAAAAGCCTCCGAAATCTCGGCCACGTCCTTCAAAACCGCAACCAACAAGAAATATATATACATCCGAACCTAACAGTACTAAACAGCATCAAACACAGCAACAACAACAAGCAACAAAAAAACATCAATTTTTCACGAAAGTAGGTTTCAAAAGCGAAACATTCGTTCTTGCCGAATAATCAAAATTGGCGATCAACCCACTTTTACTCGCGAATATATATCCATGGCGTTTTGTCGCGCCTCGGCGGCCGGCCGCGCGTTTAACCCACAATTGCAACGTGAAAAAGAGGAATCATTGCAAACTACTACTACTACTTCACGGGCAAGCGCGCATTAGTCCAGTCGCGCTCGCTATATAAGATACGCATCGCTTATACATACATACATACGTACTAGCACAGAGAGAGAGAGAGAGAGAGAGAGAGAGCATGCACTAGCTATTGGCCGCGATCTATCGCGTGCGAAACGACATGGAGATGGGAGCCAAGCGATAATGCCTCTCGCCAGAAGTTCTCTGTATATATATACAAATAGAGATAGATGCAAAGGCGCTACCTGCTGCTGCTGCTGTAGTAGTATTGCAAAAGGCGCGCGAGCCGCAGTTGTGTTCGATAACGGAAGTGAGAAAAGATGCCGATTTATACAGCGCTGCTGTTAATGGCGCGAAAAGAAAAGGGTTATCGCGCCGGCTATATATACTTCTGGTTTTTCCGTGGAAAATATATATACGCCGAGATTTTTTCGATCGATATATTGGGGAATTGTTTCGAATCGTGTTTTGGGTCGATCGAATTTGTAAAAGTTAAAAAAAATATATGTTTGTGTCGATCGAATAATTTCCAAGGCTATATATGTATAAATGTACGATATACCATTCATTGGCTCGATGAATTCGTCAATGAATGCCTGCTCTTGATCCGCGAAATGCAGCATGTTTCATCTCCGATGAAGTCATATCTATTTTTTTTATCTTTCTCTGCACACTGCATATTATATACCGTTAAGATTATTTTCATTGCAAGTAACACAAAGCTTTTATTCATAAATTATATACCTATATCGAATGGCAAGTCAAACTTGGGATTAATATTTATCAATGAATGACGCAATACAGCAGGATTACGATGAATGATTTAAAGGCATAGCATTGTCGCATCGATATGTATACGAGAAGTCAATTAAAAATATATATTTCTGCATCGGTATTTTCAGCTAATATACATGTATGTATACGTGGGTTCCCGTATGTTGTTATTAGGACGTTATTTTTTTTTTTTCTACGACCAGCTTGGATTCTGTTCGATCGATAAGAGTTATGGTGTCGGCTAGTAAATAGTCTGGCGGCGAATTCTTGTCCTGTGGTTTCATTGCGAGAATTTAAATAACTCGTTGGCTATATAGTAGCAGCGCGCGGTATATAGTTGAGTTGTTATTTGCGCCGAATAAGACATTTTTGTACGGAGGGAAAGTCGGAGTTGCGCGTTACGTACTGCAACATATATTTCAGTTTTTTTTTTCTCTCTCGATCGAGAGTGAAGAATTTGTATAGTTTCACTCGGTTGGATATAAATAAATAATGAAGTTATCTCGCGAGCAAGTGACGAAAAAAATACGCTGCCAGCTGCTCTGGCGGAATGCTTCCTTGGAGGTACCAGATATTTTTAGTTTATTTATTTTTGGTATTATTCAAATTCTATTAAACACCTAAAAAGATGGGTTGTTTAGAAATGAAATATCTAAGGCTACTTATGTCCAAATTTGGCGCGCAACACCTCATTTTAAAGCTGCTTTAATAAGCTTTAAAATGAGCCGTCGCACGTTAAGAAATTCATTATACATCCAAAATTACAACAGTGTATACCTAAAAACCCCTAAAAATAGGTATATTTTTTAATTTTTGAAAAATAGCTATACAATTTTTTCTATTCGATAAATCTACTTGAAAATTATTTTCCCACCTACCTTGACGGATTTCACAACATATGAAAAAATATTCATAGGAATCCATCGAATAGAAAAGCCATACTAGTTGACAATACAGTCACACACGTATACACACATACGGATTCCATAAAAAAACGACTTTGTAGGCTTTCCATAATTTCTGCTGCAAAATATATGGTAAAATTCTTCAATCGTGACACGCAGAAAGTTTAGCTCTTTCAAAAAAACCAATTCCGAAGTGTGAAATATCAAAAACAAAAAAATTGAAGCGAAAAAAACGGAAAATTTGAAGAAAAAAAGCGAAAACAAAGCTACCTCTCCAAGGAAGCAAAAACTGAAAAATAAACTTTTGCAAACAAAACTGCGTTTGAAAGCTCGTCGACGAAGTTAGCGAAAGCTTCGCGTGATTCACCGGATACTAAACGCACGTGCGCGTGTTTCTCAGCAACAAAAGCAAAAAGGTAGCGAACACTCAAAATTTTTTTTTTCTTTCTTCGCTCTATAAATGTATCCTTTGTGTGTATGCTCGACGTACCTGATAAAAAAAACATACCAAGATATCGATCACTTTCTTTGAACATTAATCTTTTTTTTTTCTTTCTTACGCAAAAAAAGGAAAAGGAGACTCATGCGCGAGCGAAACAATTAAAATTGATTGCGCATATCAGTCAGACTTTTTTTTTGCACTAGAAGAAAATCAAGATCACAGGAAGAGTCTAATTAGGTACTAACTGATTATCCCTTTCGAAAGATCTCTTCTGTATAAAATAGAACGATATATGACGAAATCTATAAAAAAAATGCCGATTCTTGAAGCCTAAAATGGCAAAAATACATTGTAACGCTAGAGCT